>OY755253.1:59828793-59926943 GCA_963576725.1 Azorinus chamasolen | reverse complement strand
CTAACATCTGAAATTATAGATGCAATAAAATTTCGCGACAAGCTTAAATCTCAAGGAAAAGAATATGAATACAAAACAGCAAGAAATAATGTATGCAAGTTAATTCGATTAGCCAAACAAAATAATTATGAAACAATCCTTGAACAATCCGGTAATAATCCGCAAAATGTATGGAAAGTTTTCAAAGAATTTGGAGCAGGGACGGGGGTAATACTAATAAAAGCACTATCTTTTCAATAAGACACGAGGAAGAACAAGTTTATGACAACAAGGACATTTCTAACATATTAAATACTTTTTTCATATCTATTGCTAGCAATCTCAAAGAGCCACAGGACCCTACCTCTCATGAAAAAACTTTTTGATTTCTGTAGAGAGAAATTTGCTACAACTGAAAACAATTGGTTTGAAATTCCAGGCAAAAGCGAGACCAACTTGAAGTTAAATCACTTAATATAAAGATGAATAATGATAAAAACTTAGAAATGGTTTCGTGTGATAAAATCCTCGGAGTTCAAGTAGATGAAAACTTGACATGGGCAGAACACATTAAGTCTGTTACCTTAAAAATGTCAAGAAACATTTGGCTATTATCACAAATAAGTAAATATCTATCTATTGATCACAGACTTGTCTTTTATAAGAGCTACATTCAACCCCACATTGATTATTGCAACATTATGTGGTCTAGCTGTTCTCAAACCTTACATGCTCTTTTTAGGAGTCTTTCAATCTTAGCAAGACAGGTAATTACCGGATTGTTCAAGGATTGTTTCATAATTATTTTGTTTGGCTAATCGAATTAACTTGCATACATTATTTCTTGCTGTTTTGTATTCATATTCTTTTCCTTGAGATTTAAGCTTGTCGCGAAATTTTATTGCATCTATAATTTCAGATGTTAGCCATTTTGGCTGAGTATGGCGTTTAACCCGGTGTCCTTTTATTGGAAGGTGCTTATCAATAACTTCATTAAATAAAGAATACCAAGAATCAATAGAATCATCAACATCATCAAATACTTTAATGACATCCCATGGCACTTGCTCTAAATCTTTTGTAAAATTGTCTTCATCAAAGTTTTTAAATGATCTATAAGAAATGGTATAATGAGAGTGTTTTCTTTCATTGTGTCTGATTTTTCTAGTTAGAAAAACTGGAAAATGGTCACTTAAGCCTATGCATGGTACATCAATAAATGTGATATTATTGGGACAATTTTTAGTACATGTGATCAATGAGGGTGCTACGTTTTCCCTCAACTACCCTAGATGGTTTATTGCATGTTGAACAAATCTCAACGAGGCCATGTATTCAGTCCATTGATTTTTAATATGACCATTTAATAAGTCTTTCCTTTTGTTCATCGAGGACATTTTCAATGTGTAGATCGAAATCATCATTCCAGGGCACCTTTGAATTGGGGTTTCTGTAAATAAATCCGATTAAAAAAGATTTACTATTTTTTGGAAATATTTCAAGCCATAAAATTTCAATATTGTTTGACTGAAGATTTTCTTTGTATAGGCAAGTTTATCAACACCCAATGCTATTATCCTCCTGGTGAATTTTCTCTTTATGTCTCTATGGAGGGTGTACACTGTTTAATCTTTTTCCGAGATATTCTATATTGTCCTTGTTTCTTAACAATTTTATACAGTTTTTCGGGAGAGGTAAATGAAGCTGGACCATTCGCATCGAAATACAAACTTTTAAGATATTTTCTATAATCCATGATGTCAATGAGTGTCGTTCCTTTATTTCACACATTTCCAACAAAACACCATTAGATGAAGTATCATGTCTAATACAAATATCTGTACATTTTCACCAGAAACGCTGTCGCGATTTGAAGCAATAAATTCTTAGTTAAGTTTTCTACATGCCTCTCCCAGCTCTCTAGATAAGATACTGATAGTCTATGTACGTGTACTTTTTTTCACACGCAGTTGTGATGTGGCGGGAGGATAAACTTATCGAAAATAATAAGCAATTGGAGGAGACATTTCATAGCACGAACGGACAAAATTCGAAAGTTACCACATGTGAATATAGCCAGTTAAAACCCTTCAGTATTAGCCTCTTCTGGCGAAGTTAACCAGAGTTTGTTGGATTTGTTCATCTATTTTGTTTTATACTAAATGTATTGTCAAAGTAATAAGCTACGAAATGCATAAATATTCTGTTGAAAGTTTAACTTTTAAATGTACATGAATTATTATCCTAAGTATTTGTTCTGTGAAGTCGATTGCTGGATGTTGAATCGCGCTGGAGTATGCTTAACTTCATGTATACATTTACATGTAGGTCGGTGCAAAAACCAAAAACCTCCCAATTTTCGGCGAAAATAATTAGTACGATTGTCGCTGCGCAGGTTTAAATCAGAACTCTTAGATAGGACCTTTTAGCTTTAATGTACACTAGGTTGTCTCGATTTACCTGTTGACCCTTAGCGGTGACAATCGGGTGACAGTCGAGAGATACACACTACCACCGCCAAAAAATGTGGCAGCCAATTTATGTGGCTAGGTACTATTTTAACCCATCCTATACTACTCAGGTGGCAGTTTCATGCAGGGTAACAGTCATGGAGGAAGCTCCCAAAGGGTTTCCCTATGCTACGTGGCTTTAATCCTGCATTAAGCATCCGCAAACCTAACAAGACGTATACTAATTATTCTTTATTGGGAAACCGGTTAAAGACAATACTGCCAAATATATCATCAATGTTGTGAAAAACTTACCACACGGTTAAGCTGTGAAAAACTTACCACACGGTTAAACTGTGAAAAACGGTTCAACATACTGAACAATTTGAAAGGTCAAGAATCAGGGACAATTTCAGTCTCAGTTTTATTGGCAAATCAGCAGTACATATTGCCTTTGACCATTTACAACAATACATGCGAAATATGGCATATACAAACATTATTAACAAAACAACAAAGAATTACAAAGCAGCAAGGGTATCCAGGGTAGTAGGGTAGTTTTATGGAAATGCATACACTCCTTGATATATTTACCTGTATTTATCAATTTTTCCTCTTTGTCGTTGACATAAAAGCGTTAAATGTGTTACCAGAAGGCCAATGAACGTTACCAAAATATTTTCTACGAATTTCTGTGTATTTGGAGCAGTAATAATGAATAATAGTAAATAAAGAAAATAACAAGAGGGGCCATGACGGTCCTGTATCGCTCACCCGAGACAATAGGTTACTTGTTCCGATGTGTATACAATAGTGTTCGTCAAATTGGTTAATATATATAGCAACAAGCTTACTGCTTCACAACCATCCCAAACGCCACCTCTAGGAATTACAATAATATTGGCACTCTTGAAAAATGGTCATCTACGGAAAATTCCTACAAAATAAACCCCTAACAGCCATATCTACAGAAAGCCTCATTCGTAATTGCTATGCCTTTTTAGCAAAAAACATTTGAAACATTTTGGTAAAGGTTCATCTATGAAATATTCCTGTAACATTCAGCTGAAACTCAGCTGATTATTTCAGGGAAGAAGATTTTTTCATCATAGACAATGTAAGGAACACTAAATCTGCCGGCCATATTTGTTAATGATGGCTGGAACAGTTTGGTAACACACACATAATTAGGCACACCCACGCGTGCGCGCGCGTGCACACACGCACACACCAAGAATTTATTTATGCAAGATAGAGTTACACATCCCCTCAGAATGGCTGTACGTAAAGGGGTCATTTCACCGAGAAATCTTCCCGGAAGACTGAGCTGCGATCTCAGAGCGTGGCTTTGTCGCCGCAGGTCGCACGTAGTCGACAGTTGACCGAGGGTTGGTCGTGCCTTGGTCTCCCGTGGTCGCACATGGTCGAGGATTGGTCTCCCGGAAAAACAGATCGTAGCTCGGTTTTTTGACATGTCAAAAAACCGAGCCTCGACCTAAAAGTCGCACGGAGAGCGTCGAAAGAGCGAGCGAGATCGAAGAAAGAACGCATTGGTCGTGAGACGATCGAAACTAGAGCGGGGGTGAGCGAGGCTCAGTCTTCTCGAGCGAGAACTGGTCGCGCGAATGGTCGTGCTGCTCGACTCCTGCTCGACCCTCGCTCGATCCATGGGATCTAGCTTCGCTCTTTTGCGATTAAGCCTCGCTCCGCGCGACCTGTCCCAGACCTTCCCTAGACCCGTACGTTCCATATTATTAATTAAATTTTCCATTGGCGACCTCTGTGCGCTTAAGCTTCAACCAAATAAGATCGACCCTCGCTTAACTTGCGATTTACTTTCGCATTTTCCGAGAATGCCACGCCTACTGAAAACTATATAAATAGGATGAACACCGAGCAGCGATCATAACACGCTCAGCTTTCGACCACGACGCATAATTTCTACGACCTTGACCAGATATCCCTAATATCTACAACATTTAAAAGACAATGCGCAAGGGAGGAAAATCCAAGGGAGACACCGGCCGCGGAAAAAGGAAAGCTGTCCCAGCTCGGGACCCATCCCCTGTACAGGACACCCCCTCTGAGACTGAAGCTGAGGTTGAGAGCATCCCGGAAGACATGCCGTTGGACAGTCAGGAGGAGTTTGGCAATGCCAGAAAGAAACAGAGGCTACATGTGAAGCTGACAGATGATCAGGAAGATCAGCTGGTTGGCCTCATTCAGGAGAACACCAACCTGTATGACAAGGCCAACAAGCAGTGGCTAAACAAGGATGTCCGAAATCAGACCTGACAGGAGATAGCTATGAAGATTGGACTACCAGCAGATCACCTCATGAACTGGTTCCACTCTATGAGGACTAGGCTTGGAAGCCTTAAGAAGACCAAGTCTGGGCAGGGAGCACTCAAAGTCACAGAGAGGGATAGGTGAGTTGAAAAACTGTTAATTTGTAATTTGGATTTTAATGTCGGCTTCATTCCAGATATATTTCCGTAATGATGTTTTCAAATTTTACAAGTAATTTCTAATATATTGCATAGAGGTTTATATAGTAATGTGATACAACACTCCTACATTGTTAGCAGTCTTTCTTTGAATGTTTGTAAATTCTTTTTAAGTAGTATTAAATGATACTTCTCTATAATGGCATGCAAATTATTACACCTGACCTTGTAAATTGTTAGATGTTTGATAAGTTGTTTTTTTACCCACTTTGCCAATGGATAATGAACAGTTGTATATGAAAATGTATATGCCATTTGCTATGTATTATGGAATATCTGCTGTTTTCTTTAAAACTGAAATTTGTTTACGGTTTGTACATGTTTCACTTGTGTTTCAGATGGATTATCCGTGTCTTTGACTTTCTGTGCCCGCACATAGTCCAGGTGTCCCGCCGCAACGCTGTTTCTCTGAAGGATAAGATTGCGGCAAACAGACCAGATGAGACACTCAACATACAGCCACCTATTGAGGCATCTCTTGATGATGACTTAGATGCGGATTGCCCTGGTCAAATGCCCGACCTCAACGACCCAGTTTCTGGTCCTTCGTCACAACCTAGACCAGTCAGTCCTCCAACTCATCCTACCCTGCCTACACCCAGAACGATTAGGAAGAAGGCGCCTGTCGTTACTGCTGCCGCGCAGGACGATCTGCTCTTGAAGATCCATGACCAGTCAATCCGGACCACAGACCTCCTCCAGCAGTCCAACGAGATCATGAGGACCTTGCGCCCATCAGGCGTCAACGAACGGATCTCCTTTGGCCAATGGTTCACCAACGTCCTTGTCCAGTTGCCCGAGTCTGTTTACGACAGTCTGGTCGACGATGTCGAGATTGCCAAGATTGAGGCCCGGCGTCCCCAGCAGCAATCGCAGTTTCAGGTCCAACAGCAGCAGCCTCTGGCCCAGCAGTCTCATGTTCAGCAACCGGACTCTGGTTGGCAGCCCCCACCCAACCAATGGAACCCACAGCCAACCCCAGGCGTGTCTGTATGGAATTCCATGAATACAGAGTATGTTCAGCGGCACTATCCGGGTTACAGACCTGCCAGCTGCCCACCAGATACATCACCGCCTTTGTTCCACAACCTACAGACCCCTACTGCTAGCCGGGACCCTAGTTTCTCAGATAGTTTCCTGAGCTCGTTGGGATTGCCTCGCCCAGTACCAGCTGCAACAGCAACTGCAACAGCAACAGACCCTGATGACCAGCCTGTAAAAGACACTTCAGAATAACTTTGCAATCTTGATATTTACCATTGGTTAGTAACGTGTGATTGGATTTTACTATTTCCATTTGGGGATATTGACTGTGACCCAGTACCTGCGTGTATTCTTTACCCTTTGCAAATATTTAATATGTGCTTTTGTGTAAATATGTTAACTGTTGCATAAATCTTGTTTATTGTACACTTGTTTCTTTGGTTCATGAATAAAATTAAAAGATTAACCCTTTCACTGCCATCGACATTTACAAACATATTGGATCCTGATTAGACGTGGTAATGCTGTGTCTGAATAGGATCCAAACTATTTGACACTCATATCAATGTTTCCTAAGTCAAAAACGAATAACACTGAAATTTTAAAAGTAAAAGAGGACGAAAAATATAAGCCGATATTATTATAAGGCAATTATAGTGTTTGAGTATTTTCGTCGTATTGCCAGTGAAAGGGTACAAAAAAATACATATAAAAACAAATAGCACAAAAACACTAAATATCAGAGGCAAACGAGCTGGTAAACGCAGTGGTTAGCGCACATGCTTCTCATGCGTTTCCGAATTCGACACCGAATCGAAACAGCAACAGGCCATTCTCGTCAACTGCCGACATGTTCCGAACCATTCGGCAGTCTACGAGAATGGCCGACCGATATTGACCGACATTGGCCCAATCTCATTAGGCGTCTTCAACTTTAATACATCTTTATTTCTTTCTTTTATATTTTTTATTATTTTTATTTTTTCTGCCTGTGTACTGTTATTGGAAATGTGGTTTTATTTAATACATCCACTGTTTTCATAAAATATTTTACAAGGTACTTACACAATTATTTACAATGGTAATAATTCAGAGTTCCAGATAAGGGGAGTTTTCAAAAAAATAAAATTATTTCTCAGGAAGCCCTATGGTGTCAGAACTCATTAGAATCGTCTTTTCGGGACAAATCTAATGAGTAGTAACACCATAGGAGTTGGTGCGCTGAAATGAGTGAGAATATATGTAATTTGTTCAGTTTCATCTTATCTGGAGCCCTTCGGTATGCACAAAGTTGTTTAGATGTTTAAAATTTTACAGTACATAGTCATTAAACTTGGAGTCACCCAATATAGATAGCCATTAAACTCAGAAGACTCTATGCTTGGCTGATACCATCTTCTCTTGCCATGGAACCGAACCAACAGGGCTGTTGAAGTAGTTCTTCATGTAATCCCTGACTTTTTTCCCTTCAGCGTTGTCCCTGTTGCGACCCAAGTGGTAGGCCAAGTCTTGCAGTTCCCCTGAGTGTCTCCATTCTCCAGGAATCAGATTGTGTTCTGAATCTTCCATGTCCATATCTGCATTCTGGAGAGCTGGGTACCTAATTCTCATGAGATTATGCAGGCAAACACAAGCTTCCACAATAACTCTGCAGTTGTCAGGATTCTGTTGTAGGGTTGTCAGCAAGCATCTGAAGCGAGAGGACAGGATTCCAAATGCGTTTTCAACCACACGCCTGCCCCTGGATATTCTGTAGTTGCAGATAGTCTCTTCTGTGGTCAAACCTCTTCTAGTGTAGGGCTTCATGAGGTAGGGCTTCAAGGCAAAGGCATCATCGCCCAGGATAAAGTATGGCACATCCACGTCATCATAGGTCATAGATTCAGCAGCTGGCAGGTCAGCTGAGCCATCGAGGATGCATTCTTTCAGCTCACATGCGTTGAAAAGCTGAGCGTCAGATTGGTGTCCCAAACCACCGACACCGATCCACAGGAACTTGGCGTTCGCATCGACCAGGGCCAAAAGGACAATGGAGCAAAACTTCTTGTAATTGTAGTAAAGGGATCCAGAACCGGCTGGTTTTCTGATGGGTACATGCTTACCATCTAGAGCTCCAATTGCATGTGGCACATTCCATCTTCTCTCAAAGTCATCAGCAATGGCCTTCCACTCTGCAGCTGTGCTTGGACAGGGAATAACTTCATGCTTGTACTCATCCACAATAGCTTGACACACCAACGGAAGGAAGGTGGCTACCGTATGGCGCGATACCCTGAAGTCATAGGAAAGGCTTGGGTAGTCTATGCCGCTTGTAAGGTGTCTCAGCGTGGCAGTCAACTTCACACCAGGTTCTATAGATCTTCTATAGTTAGTGTCAATCTTTGCAATTCTAGGCCCCACCCTGGCCAAAAGTTCGTCAAACATCTCCGGGGGCATACGGAGATAGGTCCGGTAGGTAGCTTCATCTCCAAGCCTCAGTTCCGTCATGAGGGAGGTGTGCTGGCCATAATGTTCCCTCTGGCGTTCACGCAGCCAGGGAGCAACCCAATATTTCTTTTTGGTATACTTCTTCCTTCTCCTTCTCTTCAGCATGGTTAGCATAACCAGAGAGTCTTGCTGCAATTGCAGGGCATGGTGCTGTAATAGAATAGCATGATGCAGAGCGATTGGGTCCATGTTATCCCTTCGGAGACTGGTCAAAAACTGATGATCGGCCACAGATCGCCGGGCATTATATAACGATCGCAGTGGGTCGCGCGCAAATCCGTGCGACTAAAACCAATGTGCGCGTAGCTCGGACGAGACTCTGTCGAAAAAGATCGAGAATCGGTCGTCTGAGCGAGGCTAGAACGTTCTAGATCGCATCGAAATCGTATTGATCGAGGGTACATTGCAACTCGTACGTAGCTAGATCGGCCGGGAACGAGTCTTGGTCGGCCGAGGTCGCGCACATGCGAGGATAGATCGCCGAGAGATCGAGGCATTGTCGCAGATTGGTCGAACAGAACGAACCTTGGTCGTGTCAAGATCGCTTCAGATCGAGTTGATAGACGTAGGTAGAGCGTATATAGAGCGTGTGTAGAGCGTATATGACGTATATAGAGCGTACATATCGAGGGTCAAACGAGCTAACATCGAACATAGAGCGTGCACAGAAAATAATGGGGTAGGTCGCACGGTTTTTGCCCGCGACTATGGGAAAACCGAGCTGCGATTAAGGTCGTGCGTGGTCGCGTGCGACTTTTCCAGGTCGTACTTGGTGAAATGACCCCATTAGATGGTGAATAAATGTATGACTTTGATGATAATAGTATAGGTGTAGTGATGTTAGAACTATGACAAAATGGTAAATATTGGAACTACATGTATGACAAAATGTTAAATGTTACTATGACAAAATGTCAAAGGAATCTTTCCGCAACGCCCACGACGGAAATGATCCGAGTTCGTTCTTCAAAAAACAGACGAGCTACTAAAAGACAGAGATGGCAAATAAACAGTAAACCCCGCTAAACCGGACGTTAAAATTAGCTTAATTTAGGTTCTCCAAGAGGAGCTCTCTGCATCCAGAAATGGAAGGAGAACGTCGGATAGCTGTACTATTTCGTTTTTGTCGTACCCTTTATTACTTTTCTACAGTTACTCTGTTTGCAGCTCAATCATTGAGTACACTAGCGATAGGTGGATACAGTTTGTTCACTTAAATGTTTTCGTTATACATGCACTTTACCACTGTATTTGCCGTCGCGGTTGTTGTAGATTAGTCGGAGAGGGGATACGTTTATTTACACTGTTTGTCTTTTAGGGTGGGGATGGAATAACCCCCCAGTGACTTTTGTCACTGACCGTTCCAAGGCGGTACTTCCATCTTCCCCCTATTGCATGTTTGTTTTGTCTTTGTGCGTCTCTTGTTGTTTTTATAGTTATGTACATTTGCTGTTTCCTTGTGTTGCTGTTCGGGCGACTGTTTGTTCTGTATGTGGTGTTTCCTGCATGACTCATGTTTGTACTTTTACAACATGTAATAAGCATGCACCAGCCTAAAAATACCTAAATTGTTCTTTATTAAACTTCCAGTTTAGAGGGGTTTACTGTATGTGTGGTACTTGACATGGATAACTGTAATATGGTAATCGTATAACGAAAAAAAGAAACAAGAGGCAATTATTAAGAAGAACGATATTTACATACACATGTACTGTAAAATAAAATGCAATTTGTAAGCTTTCAAAGCGATTGCAATACACAGAGATAGTATGGTTCTGTACAACAGTTTCTGCCATAGGAAAACACAAAGTCATTGTAGAAATTCATTGATTTAACATTCAGGAAGTCATTTCTTTCTTACCACAGGTGCTCTTCGCATGCTATGCCTCAACAACAACAACTATATCACAAATACATTAATTTTTTAATCACATGTCATAAGTATCTAAAACATAACAAAAGATAGTTTTCTGCCCCAACCAAAAAATATTTGAAAAAATAAATATATATCAAAAAGTCCTGTGAACATCTGCCATTATTAAAAAAATCAGCAAATAACTATTCATGTTTCATCATTATTTAAATATACAACAGGGAAAGGGTTAACTAATTTCATCGTTTTATTACAAACAACGACAAAGATACAGTCAATACATTAAAGCTAGTTCTCCATTTATACGAATAATCGCTACAAAGGTTCAACACCACTAGCACTAGGTCTAAAAAGACTATAGTCTATTTATAACACCTGTAGATTAATACATCATGGTAAACAAGGCTGTACGCACCCACTCCGTTCCGACGATCTCAAAAACAAACTAATATAAAATGTCCGACATAATTCTACAAAATGGACATTCAACACGTTGAAAACGGTGATACGTTGTAACACTTTTATACTAGTTTTTGAAGACTTAATACTCTCTAAGGAACAACTTCTCCTAGCAATTTTTTTGTTTGGGGTGGGGTGATGTGTGTCTGGTCTTCTATCCCGTGCCAGTTTCCGGTTTAATCGACCTTCATGCATGTCCGTTAAAATTGGATGAATAAGAAAGGTGCGTCCAGCTACCCTGCCGTGCTAAAACTGCACGCATTCGCAAATACAACACATGTTTAACAGAAAACAATCCACAGTGCTTGAAAAAATGTCCGAAAGAAACAATATAGTCATTAAAGGAAGGATCCAAAAGCCACTTCTAAGTAAAGATTGTTACTATTCTTTTTTTTTAAATTCCGGGATCGCTGTATATGGAAATTAGTGGCATTTTTATTTTGTTTTGTAATCATACGATAAAATAACAAAATTCCAGAATATTTTTATTTACTATTGTACAATTTCATTACATTGGACATTTTTGGAACTGTTTCATTCATGTCTTGTCTTTGATTGCGGTCTTTGCAACCGGAATCTTAAATATTGTTTTATTTATGTTTCTTAGCTTCAAAGCAACTTACCGTTAACAGATCGACCAATCAGGTAACATCTACCCAGGGTCAAACGAGGTCACCGGAAGTCGACACGGGATTAACCCTTTCGATGCCAGCATTGTCGTCTGCTGGGCATAGTTTCGTTTATTTTTAGTGTAAGTGTGTGCTTTTCATCCATTTTCTTTATAAAACAGTGTCAAACAGTTTGGATCCTGATGAGACGCCGAGTTACTCGGCGTCTCATCTGGATCCAAACTGTTTGCATGTGATATCATAAACCCGTCATTGTGGCACGGAAGGGGTTAAATAAACGTAAATACATGTATGGGGAAACGTGAAATTGTCGAAAACATCCGGGTTCTGTGAGAAATGTTCGTTTCTGGACAAAATGTCACTTTAACAACCGAATAAGATATGTTTTCTATTGACTAAAAACTGTAATATATTTGTTTTTTAGACTGGCGGAAGCCAGTCTTAAGTACTGCAAATCGGATTCAACAATCGTACCAATGCCACGTCCGATTTAACAGTTTTGTGTATTAATGCACCATAGGCGGATCAGTAGAATTATCGTGTTTCTAGAGGGTGATTCTTTACAATTGTGATGTGCAATAAGGCACAAAGCTGACAGTTTTCAGTATTGCTCTGTTGTACATGTATTTACAGACGTGTATTATCTGTATAAATTCTGAAATCAGTTTTCATGTAAAGCGATACTGTTTTTAAAATCTTTCTCTCGGTTACAAATATTTCTAGATAAATATAAGTACATGTACAGTAGAACAAGTCTTAAACGATCCTCTAAAGGGGGTGTAACTATGAACCTCTAATACCTATAAGGCAGGTGGTAGCTTAACGCAGATCAACAGTAATACAGAAAGCTCATATAGGAGCTTTCTGAATTACTTTTGCCCTGCATTAAAGAACCATAAGCTTTTTAAAACTCCTATGTTTAATAAATTAATGGTCACTTAAGACAGGTTCTACTGTAAGGGCTAGTAACTTTTGCGTTTACATTACATACTTCGTTTTCTGTGCAATTGTATGGCAAATTGTTGCATGAAATGCGTTGCAGTTGTCATGCTGATGTTGTAATTTACCGTTGAATGGAAAAACATTTTTTATTTTCTTATTATCATTTAAATTATCACCCATGTTTCCAAGGGGTTCAGTCCGTCCATTCGTCTGTCTGTCTACCCTTTCGTCGGTAATTGCTTTAAACGACATCTCCTCTGAAACCGCATGGTAGAATGCAACCAAACTTCACATGAATGATCTTGGTATGAAGCTCTATCAGAATTGCTAAAAGAATCCGGATCCATGAAGAACTCTGGTTGCCATGGCAACAAAAACAAAAATCTTAAGAAATCTTCTCTAAACCCAGAGGTCAGATTTGAATGATACTTGACAGAAATAGTCCTCTGATAAACCTGTGCCAAAATATCTAAAATAATGTTGATATCTAAAACACATGACTGTCAAGGACGGGACTACTTTTACGCCAGTCTTTCAACGAGTTCAGCGCTTTGATTTATATAAATTATGATCGTCCAAATTGAGTAGGTATTGGTGGCCTTGTTTACCGTGGTGTAGTGACGTAATATGTGTTACAAATAGACTATAGTCTTTTTCGATCTAGTGTCAGTGTTTAACCCTTTCACCACCGCAGTCGCATAAATGCACCACGACAAATAGTGCAGTCCCAGATCAGACGCCGCCTTTTCAAGGCGGCGTCTGATCAAGGCTTCACTATTTGTCTCATTTCTCATTTGTCTCTATTTCTATATATATGCTTTATTCTTTTGAAATTTGCATGTATTTATCTCATTTCCTTATTGTACCGAATGATTTAACAAAATTTGGATTGCAGACGACAATTAGAAATTTGGCGCCGAAAGGGATAACACCCTATCATACTATGCGTATACCAAGTAACGTGCGACAAGTGTGCGACAAGTAACGTGCGACAAGTAACGTGAGACACAATCTGTGCTGACCAACAGCTATTTTGTTCGTTTTCATATGCAGACATCTATAACAGGAAACTTTTAGTTTTCAATCCGAATTTCTTC
This sequence comes from Azorinus chamasolen, assembly GCA_963576725.1. NCBI lineage: Eukaryota > Metazoa > Mollusca > Bivalvia > Cardiida > Solecurtidae > Azorinus > Azorinus chamasolen. The sequence goes on along the minus strand of OY755253.1, from coordinate 59,913,536 downwards.
AGATGTAGCTAAACGATATGTACAGTATATTTATATCTGTTGATACTATTTATAGAATTGTTTGCAAATGTTGTTGTAAATTGGAAGAGTTCGTAGCAGTACACGTGTACTGTATGAATAATTCTCAGTTGAATCAAGAATAGGTTATGTAAACATATACATGTATGTATTTAAAAACAGCCACAGTATTATCTGTGCTTTGGTACATTTTAAAGGCTTAGTTGTGAAAACAAAACTCAGACACATGGTCAGTTTCACAAACAATATCGTAAGGAGTCATTACATGAACATTCGCATCAAGTGCTCTTGCTCTGAATATGTATTGTTATCATCAAAACAATTTGTTGCCATCAATATGCTCTGTCGCCATCAACGTGCTTTGTTATTATCAATATACGTTCTTGTCATCAATATGCTTTGTTGTCATCGATATACTGTGGTGCCATCATTGTTCTTTGTTGGTATTAACCTCTTTATTGCCATCAATATGCGCTGTTGCCATCAATATGCTTTGTTGGTATCAACATGCTTTGTTGTCATCAATATACTTTGTTGTCATCAATAAGTTTAGTTGTCATCGATATACTGTGTTATCATTAATATACTTTGTTGCCATCAATATGCTTTGTTACCATCAAGTTGCTTTGTAACCATCAATCGCCATAGATATGCTTTTGTTGCCATCAATATACTTTGGTGTCATCGATGTGCTTTTTTGCAATCAATATGCTTTGTTGGTATCAACATGCATTATTGTCACCAACATATGTTTTTGCATCAATATACACTGTTGCCATCAATATACTTTGTTGCCATCAATATGCGTTGTTGCTATCAATATGCTTTTTTGGTACCAGGATGTTTTGTTTTCATCAATATACTTTGTTGCTATCAATATGCTTTGTTGTCATCGATATATTTTGTTATCATCAATATACCTTGTTTCCATCAATTAATATGATTTGTAGCCATTTCATACTTTGTTGCCATCAATATGCGTTGTTGCCATCAACGTGCTTTGTTATCATGAATATACTTTGTTGCCATCTATGTACATTTACTTTGTTTCCATCACCGTGCTTTGTTGTCATCAATACATGTATAGTTTCTTGTCATCAATATCATTTGTTGCCATCAACAACTACTCATGGACACACTCAATAAAACAGGCTGCAATTTTCTCTTTTCACATTGCTACTTTTACTTTCGCAGGATCTCCTACTTTCAGAATTGTGTTGCCATCAATTAGTTTTGATGTCATCAATATACTTCGTTGCTATCAATATGCTTTGTTGCCATCGATATATGTTGTTATCATCAATATACTTTGTTGCCTTTTCATACTTTGTTGCCAAAGTATCTCCTTTCGCAGGATCTCCTATTTTCAGCATTCTGTTGCCATCAATTAGCTTTGATGTCATCAATACACTTTGTCGTCATCAATATACTTCGCCATCAATATACATGTACAAATGTACTTTGTTGCCATCAGTACATTTTGTTGCCAGAATGTTTTGTTGCCATCGTTTTACTTTGTTGTCTTCAATATGCTTTGCTGCCATCAACATACATGTAGTTTGTTTCCATCACTATGTTTGTTGTCATCAATATGCTTTGGTGCCATCAAATACACTGCAGTTGTAGCTTTGTACCAGACTTTTGCTGGTGTTCTTACAAACCTAGAACCATATTGATAATTCAAGCGATATTTGTACTCATCTGGTTGTCGATAAATTAGTGTGAAATATGCATACAGAACTAAACAGATTCAGCTAGTGTACAAAGCAAAGACCTATGTGTTACAATAGGTCTCTGTACAAAGTGACATGCTATAACCAAAATGATATTACAATGTATTATAAACTAAGTACAGAAATCTGTATCCATGCTTATAAAACTTTTTAGTTGAGTCTGAGTTCGTTCTCAAGTTTTTTATTGGTCAGATTTTAGCCTTTGGCTCAAATCTGACCAATCAAAAGCTTGAGAACGAACTCAGACCAAACTAAAAAGCTTTATAAGTATGGACCCTGGCAGGATATACCACACGTAAATCAACAGCAACACCAGCAGCACAAATCAAGTGCGTACTCACTGTCACACATACACATGTACATACACTCATAGACGTCACATAACTGTCCTCTGCATGCTCAACACACGTTCGATATTCATCATCATTAATATTTATTAGCTGATTTTTAGCTCACCTGAGTATACTCAGTTGAGCTTTTGTGATCGCCCACCGTCCGTCCGTATCAACATTTGATTTAAACATCTCCTCTGAAACCATAAGGCAGAATGTAACCTAACTTTTAACCTAACCTAACTTTTGCACTTTTAATTACTACTCTTGAACAGACTCAATAAAACCGAGTCTGCAATTTTCTCTTTTTGCATTTTTACTTTTGCTTTCGAAGGATCACCCATTTTCAGAATATATGTACCTCACAACAGCAGATGTTAAGTGCTTGTGTGGCGGCCGTAAAAAGTCTCCCCGTACTTCATTCTCAGTGTTATTATTATTTCTGGTCCTTCGGTGTCATTAGTGTCATTAGTTTTGATATTATTAGTTTTGAAAATTGAATACTGCTTAAGCCGGTGCTAGGGGGGCGTGAGTAGTGTTGCACTTTTAATTACTACTCATGAACAGACTCAATAAAACCGAGTCTGCACTTTTCTCTTTTTGCATTTTCAGAATATATTTACATAAAATATCTTTGTATCATGTTCTATCAAAATTGCTAAAAGGATATGTATCCATGTAGAACTCTGGTTGTCGTGGCAACCGAACGAAATTTATTTAAACATATTTTTCTCCGGAACCAGCGGTCAGAATTCAATGGTATTTGACAGGAATAGTCCTCTTGTGACTCTCTACCACAATTGCTAAAATCATGTTGATATCTAAAATTCATGACCGCCAGGGGCGGGGCTAGATTTCCTTATAATTCTAGATAAATCCCATTAAACATCTTATTCTCCAAAACTGGTGGTCCAATATGAATTGTATTTTGTAGGAATAGTTACCTGGTGACCCTTTATCAAAATTGCTAAAATCATGTTGATAGCTGACAGGGGCGACGCTAAAATTCCTTATATAACTATATAGAAAACCTTTTAAAAATCGTATTCTCCAATATCGGTGATCATATTTGAATTGGAAAAGTCGTCTGGTGACCCTATTTATAAGAAATGCTAAAAGTATGTTGATATCTAAAAAAACATGGCTGCCATGGCTTTACAAGATTTCCTTATATACCTTTATATATAGAAAACCTTTAAATATCTTCTTCTCAGAAACCGGTGATCAAGATAGGATGGCATTTGATAGGAACAGTCGCCTTGTGACACTTTATCAAAATTGCTAAAACCATGTTGATATCTGAAAATACATGGCCGCCATGTGTGGAGCTAAAATACCTATATGACTATATAGGGAAAACTTTAAAAATCGTCTTCTCCAAATCAAGGGATCCAGTTTGAATGGTATTTGGTAAAAATAGTCTTCTGGTGATCCTCTACCAAAATTGCTAACACAATGAAAGCATTGCCTCCAGGGGCGGGGCTAACCCATATACATGCATATGTCTATATAGAAACTTTTAAAAACTCTCTTCTCCAAATGGCATTTTGTAGGAATAGTCACCTGGTGACTCTGTATAAAAATTGCCACAACAATGGTGTTATTGTGACCGCAGTATGGCTATATAGTGGGTGGGGGGGATCTTCTTCTCCAAAACTGGTAGTCCAGTTTGAATGGTATTCGGTAGGAATAGTCCTCTGATGACCATATTGAAAATCAAATATGACTACCATGCATAATTGAAACAACTTGGACAATCTAAGGTTGAACAAATATGTGGACCTCTTATCTTCATTTGTCGGAGACGGTTCTGCCTAGGTCATCTCTATCTAGTGCCATGCGCGATTCCAGGGTGACTGAGGTGAGTGATATAGGGTCACCATGACACTCTTGTTTATCATGGTACATGGACAAAAAAGGATGTTTATCTCGGCAGAAACTGTTAAATCAAAATTATATATCTCCATAAGCAAACAGAGCAGACCCTGATCAGATTGCTCTTACAGGAGCCGTCTGATCTGAGTCTATTCTGTTTGCAAATGTGTTAAAAGACGTAGATATAGAACATACTGAGTCTTGTCGTTGGGGTATCACCCAGCATCTTGACAACATCTTTGAATTAATCTACCGGAAAGGAGCAGTAACTATAGAAAAAGCAGAAAAAATAAACAAGTGTCCAAATGTTAGACCGTCTGTCTGTCCGTCAGTCTGATTTTACTTTTGTCCACGCGGTTTCTCCAAAACATTTGGTCAGATTTTCATCGAAACTTCATAGGATTGATCAGCATTATGCCTAGCTGTGCATATCTTATTCATGTTCCAGTTTGATGATTTTCTGCAGAGTTATGGGACTCTGAATTTTTTACATGGACAATTTTTCCACATTGTTTCTGGAAAACGTTTGCTCAGATTTACATGAAACTTCATAAGATTGATTAGCATCATGGCTAGTTGTTCATATCTTTTTCCTGTCTTGGTTCTATGATTTTCTGCAGAGTTGTGGTACTTTGAATATTTTACATGAAAAAGTTTGTCTCTGCGGTTTCTCCAAAACCTTTGGTAGGATTTTCCAGAAGCTTCATAGGTTTGATCAGCGCCATGCCTAGTTGTGTATATCTTATTTCTGTCCCGATTCCATGATATTCTGCAGAGTTATGGAACTTTGTATTGTTTACATGGAAAACCCTAAAACTTCTTGAACACATGATCCGTAATCAGGTTCTACAACGTAACGAATATAGATACAGATACATGATCAACCCTTCTGATGCCCTGGCCTACAGCGCCTGCAGCGCTTTGATTGAAGAACTCGTTCAGTCGCCTTCCTGAAATGTTCAGAAAGTGAACTTATGATCGAGTTGAATGCACAGGGGTCTATACCGCTTCATGACAGTCTATATATGCGATATATTACATATAGATCCCTTTTAAGCAGTACAGACCCCTGTGGTTGAATGCAGATGCATGTTAGTTACGAACATTAATGGTCCGAAATGACTTATAGGCGTGAAACATTTGTACCTTTCTGAAGGAAGAGTTTATGTATGTCAACACGTGAATTGCAGATATTATTAACCTAAAACAATGTCAGACCAAAACCAGCCAGAAATAGACGACTTCGAATCGAAGTTCGATTACGAAATATCACCAGAAGATGTTATTCAAGTAATTGAGTTGGACGATGATTCAGGTAAATCCCGAAAAACTTTTTTGAGGTGGATTCGATCAAGGAAAATCATTGGATGACTTTTTCTGTGAATTGACAGCAGATTCCCCATCATTTATCGTGTCACCTGCCAAGAGGCAGTGTGTCATTTAGGGATCACTTTTCCGTCGTCTGACTCTGTCTGTCAGTCGGTCTGTCTGTCTGTCTGTCTGTCCGTCACACTTTCTTTTTTTTGACGTCATTTTTAAATTAATCATTTTAGAGCTTTCAAATTTCACATGTGTCTTCCTCTCATTGAGTACCATTGATGTAACTAGGGTTCACTACTCTGCATGTGATACTTTTTTTAATTATTCCCCTTTGCCCTTTTAGCACTCCAGTGGATTAACATTTTTTATGTCACCTGCAAGCAGGTGACACATGTTCCTCCGAACACTCTTGTTTTTCTGTCTGTTTATATTTCTTCATGCTTGTAACCAGGGTTTCATATTGCTAAAGTGAAATCTGCTTTAGTTTTATTGAACCCGGGTTCCATGTAATCACAATGATTGGGATGTCATCTACTTTCATGTATATCTCAATAGACTCATTATATCACATATATATATCATCACCGTCCGCGTGGCTCAGTGGTAGAGTGTCCGTCTGCGATACGGAAGGTCGTGGGTTCGATCCCCGGCCACGACAGACCAAAAGTCGTTAAAAGTTGGTACTAGTAGCTCCCATGTATACGCTCAATATGGGTGGTGTGCCCTTGCCATGTGCCCGTGGTAGGGGCATTCCAGTGAAGCAGCACTATAACTTGTCTCAAGCAGGTGCCGTCTGCAACTAACTGAAATACTGTTGGTAAAACCCATCTCACTCACTCACATATATCATCGGTGTGTGAGATCATGATTGAGAGAGAGATAGTTGAGATGCACGAAATTACATTTACACGTGCTTTGCAAGACTTTCTCTCAACCTTCTTCCTATGTGTCCCTGCCATCTAAGCTCAGTGTGCTCCAATCCATCTTGATGGTAACATCTTGATAATCATATAGCCACTTCATAGTTTACTTTTACTTTGTTGTCTCATGACAATAACTTGAATATAATAATAAGTTAACCCTTCGCTTGCTATTCACGTCAATATACCTACCTGTAAATAGTGAAGACCCAGATGAGACAGCTCCTCAGACCTGCAGGAGCTGTCTCATCAGGGTCTGCACTATTTACAAGTTGATTGTGCAACCTTTGCACTCCACAGCAGTGATAGCACAGCGAAATACTTGTACACAGTGAAGATATATGTAATTATACAATAGGGCATGGGTAAAGAAGGAGAAATGTGTTTTAAAATTCATTGGGTATTGTTAGTCTGTCCATGTGCATAAACATTTGTCAGATTCCTTCATATAAATGCATTTTTACGCATTTGCAAATAGAGTAGACCTAGATCGCCATCATCGGGCGTCTTCTATAGAAGTCATCTGATCAGGGTGACTGGTCTGTTCTATTTGCTTATATCTTGATATAGTAAAAAGCTAAAAATCTCCTTGAATCTTTTACTGAATTACATTATTTTTTTCAGTTATAGCTAATAAATAATCATGATTTCATTATTTGAACACGTAAAGGGTTAATTGAAACTTTGACAGAAGTTTTGTTAGCATAAGTAAATATCTTTGGAATCAACCATTTTCTGTCAAGAGTTTTGTGCCCCGTATTATATCAGGAAGGCTTTTATTTCTTTTAAAAGTTTATTTGACAGTTTTTATGCTCTGTAAAAATAATGCCTTTTATTTTGACACCAGATGAAGCAGATGAAGCAGACTTGCTGTAAGAGAATCAGAGTGTGTGTGTGTGTGTGTGTGTGTGTGTGTGTGTGTGGGGGGGGGGGGGGGGGGTTATATAGTTTTTGAACAGGGGAATGGAGCCTAATTTACTTTCGGTCCCTGATTAACCCCCAATGTTCATAGTGTTGAAAGAGTCAAGTTTGGGTGATTAATTTTACAATTTAAATATTTAGTCTTGCCAGATACACTGGAGGATGTTGCAATCAATGACAATGATGCTGATGCTGATGCTGATGAAGACATGGTAGCAGCAGGTGGAGACATTAAGGACTTGGCCGATCTTGTATTCACCCAGCACTCAGGTACCTATGAGTGTTTTCGATCAGAATTATTTCATTAACCCATTCCTAATTAACCATTTCCCCCATGAATATTCATGTAAGAAATAATGACATTATGAATATTAATTAGATTAATTTTGTTGTAATAGCACATTGGCACAAGAAATTTTGGCCATGCCAGAAATTGTAAAATCATATCTATATTATATCATCAGCAAACAGAGCAGACCCTGATCAGACGACTCCTATAGGAGCTATCTGATCTGGGTCTACTCTGCTTGCAGAGGCATAGAAAGGTGTATTTATGGAGTAAAGGAGATGCCTTTTGATGCCTCTGCAAACAGACTAGATCCAGATCCAACAGCTCTTATGGGAGCTGTCTGATCAGGGTCTGCTCTGTTTGCTTTTGACCTGATATTGATCTGGGTCCATGCTTATAAAGCTTTTTAGTTGAGTCTGGGTTCATTCTCAAGCTTTTGATTGGTCAGATTCGAGTTCTCAAGCTTTTGATTGGTCAGATTTGAGTTCTCAAGCTTTTGATTGGTCAGATAGTTGATGGATATGTTCCTACAGTTCCTTCTTTTGCTGAAAAAAAAATGTACAGAAAAACCTCCCTATAATGGCCACTAAATTACAGTAAAACCTCCCTATAACGGCCACTAAATTACAGTAAAACCTCCCTATAACGGCCACTAAATTACAGTAAAACCTCCCTATAATGGCCACTAAATTACAGTAAAACCTCCCTATAATGGCCACTAAATTACAGTAAAACCTCCCTATAATGGCCACTAAATTACAGTAAAACCTCCCTATAACGGCCACTAAATTACAGTAAAACCTCCCTATAACGGCCACTAAATTACAGTAAAACCTCCCTATAACGGCCACTAAATTACAGTAAAACCTACGGCCACTAAATTACATCACATATTATGTGTTAAAGGCAGGTGGCTGCTTAAAGCAAGGTGAAAGTAAAACAGAACGCTCCTATAGGAGCATTCTGTTTTACTTTCAACTTGCTTTAAGCAGCCATCTGCCCTAAATACCAACTAATTAACACGATTTAGTGGCCGTTATGGAGAGGTTTTACTGTATTGTCTATGTTCTTTCAATGATAAATTATAAGGTCATGAAATCATTCCCTCTTACTGACACCCCTGATCAGGGTCTCAGACTCTGCTCTGTTTGCCAGTGGAATCTTTACTTTCTAAAATGGCTCTAATGTTCTAACTTCTACATTTCATCATAATTATTTGTCCATGAATATTCAGTAGGTATTGACAATTTGACATAAACATAGAATAGGGAAAGGGTTAAGAGGCGAAATAAAAAAGTTATTCCTGGAAAAACCAAATGTTTTCATGAAAACAAATGTTTTCATATCTTAATAATGCCCTTGTTATTCTAGATGCAGTCTTCAGCGTAAGCATTGACCCAAAGTCATGTGATCTGGCAGTAACCGGAGGTCAAGATGACCGAGCATTCGTATGGAGGCTGTCAACAGGCGAAGTTTTGTTTGAATGTACAGGTTGGTATACCTATAGGTTTAACCTCTTACTCCTTAGAGAATAGAGATGCCATCATTTTACGCCTTTGCAAACAGTGTAGGCCCAGATCAGATGACTGATATTGCCTACTTTGTTTGCAAAAGCATAAAATGGTGGATTGATTAACTCCATTAATACACAGTCCTGTGTCTTTGCAAACAGAATAGATCCAGATCAAATGGCTCCTGATCAGGATTTACTCTGTTTGCTTGATTATGATTCCATGTGTTATTTTAAAAAACAATCTAATGATTAAATTTATATTCATGATGTCATTATTTCTTAACCTTTTCCTCCATAAATACGCCGTTCTACGCATCAGTTTATGAAACCATTGTGATTAATAGAGCATTTGCTCCTATAGGAGCAAATGCTCTATTTATCACAATGGTTTCAAACTACAAAATTCTAAAATTTCACTTTTCTCTAGTAAATTCTCCTTTTTGGTAGATTCATTCAAAGAGGTTGTATCTAAAAATAGCCTATGGAGGAAAGGGTTAAATGACTATTCATTGAGTAAAAGATAATGCATGTATAGTAACTGTTGTCCACATTTTCTTATAAAATTGTTTCAAAGTGTCAGATAGTTTGGATCTTCATCTGACTCTTGTTTATTTCACATTTCAGCTTGATCTAATCTGTTTGCTATTGACATCACCAATGTGCCCTCGCATACTAAACGTTTTTTAATTTTCTGCTTTGATTGTGAGTGCCTCATATTGTATTAGTTACATGTTCAGGTAAGATGCATGAATTAAACATTTTCAAGAATAACTGCTTTATTTTTCCACCAAACCCTATACTCTTCGAGGCGATTCTAAAGAGTGGTCACAATATAGGGTTTGGTTGAGAAATAGAGGATCTGTTGCGAGTTGTCTTTTAAGATCACATGTTCCTAAACGAGCCTTAGAAAATGTTATTAAGCGAGCCTCACATATAAAAAAAATGCATTTTCGCCGTTTAAATGACATGTAAACATCGGTTTCTATGGTTTGACGTCATATATGACGTATGACGTCATATATGTTCTAAAGTGATCTTACACGTGTTACAGATAAGGAAATCTTAACCTGTTGTTCTAACTCGGAGATAAGGGAAGGTATGTGAGAAATGAGGATTTTAGTACCGTATTTGGGTATGCACCTTTATATCTGTAGCTCTGATTATTTACATGTTCAGGTCATAAAGACTCGGTGACGTGTACAGGGTTCAGTTACGATGGTGTGTACGTAGCAACAGCTGACCTGGCGGGGCTCGTCAAAGTGTGGAAGGTTGAGAGTCAACAAGAGGTCTTCTCATTTGAGTGCTCTGATGCTGAGGTGAGAAAATACTTTTATTTGATCTATGAATCCTTATGTCATGTTTTTAACCCTTTCACTCATATAAACGTGTTTTCACGCATCTGCAAACCGAGTAGAGCCAGATCAGACAGCTCCTAGACGAGCTGTCTGATCAGGGTCTGCTCTGTTTGCTAATAGAATTTGATAGATCTGTTTCTTTGCTTTCTAAAATGATAACAGTGTTCCACTTTCCATATTTCCTTATAACTATTTTGTCCATGAATATTCAGTAGGTGTTGAAATTTGGTCTAAATATAGAACAGGGAAAGGGTTAAAATTGCATTGTATGTCCTGCATTCAAAAAAAGCAATCAGATTTAGCCGTTTTCATCTGTCACTGTGCCGGTCACACTTTTTCAACCGCTTAACCCTTTCCTCCATAAATACGCGTTTCTATGCCTCTGTAAAAATCACCTGTTGAAACCATTGTGATAAATAGAGCATTTGCTCCTATAGGAGCAAATGCTCTATCTATCACAATGGTTCCAAACTACAAAATTCTTAAATTTTCCTTTCCTCTAGTTAATGCTCCTTTACAGTAGATTTATTCAAAGTGGTTGGATCTAAAAATATCCTATGAGGGAATGGGTTAAGCAGAGTTATATTTAGAGGTGACATCCACTGTCATCTGTCCATCAAGTTTGAGGGGGTATACTGGAATCAGTCTGTCTGTAGGGAGATTGTTTGGTCTGGTAGTCAGTCGGTCCATCAGCAAATTGCAACTACGGCTGCTGTGCTGTGCGGGGGTATTCAACACCTTTAGTGATAGTTCTTGTTTCATGGAATAGACTTCAAACTAGGAACAACTACAGAGATCTCCAAATGCAACTACATTCAATCATTGTAACTTTGTACTTCTACAGTCTCAGTGGTTCAGATAAGATGCTTAAATTTAAACATTTTCAAGAATAACTCCTTTATTTCTCCACGAAACCCTATGTTGTGGCCACTCTTTAGAATCGTCTCTTCGAGACGATTCTAAAGAGTGGTCATAACATAGGGTTTCATTGAGAAATAACAATTTTAGTATTTGAAGGAGAGTTTTGAAGGAGAATGACACTATATTGTGATTACTCTATAGAATCGTCTCAAGGAGTTTTGTGAAGAAATGACGATTTTAGTATTTGGGTACACACCTTTATCTGTAGCTTTGAATCTGAGTTATAAATAACATTTCTCTGATGAGGTGGCTTATGTATTCCTTTGAACACCGTTTCCCTGTTCTATGTTTATTCCAAATTTCAATACCTACTGAATAGTTATGAACAAAAAAGTTTTAGCGCAATATTTAAAGTGGAATATTGTGGCCTTTTCGAAAAGTAAAGAAAACTACCTTTCAAGTTCCATTAGCAATGGAACTTTGGTGGAGAATTAGTGATATTAGTATTTGAGTATTCACTTTTATCTGTTTCTCTGTATAGAGAGGTTTTATCGTGTACAGAATTGAGCTATATATCTTTCAGTGGCTTCGCTGGCATCCTGGTTCCCATGTGCTGTTGCTGGGGACTATAGATGGGGAGGTGTGGATGTGGAAGGTTCCCAGCGGAGAGTGTAAGACCATGCAGAGTCATGGTAGCACAGCCTCGTTTGGCCTTGTTTTACCTGATGGTATGATTCTATTTTTAACCCTTTACTCAATAGATAGTCCTTTGCAAACAGACCAAGATCAGATGGGTTCTGTAGGAGCCGTCTGATCTGGGTCTACTCTGTTTACAAAGGGGTGAAAAGAAATTTCTATGAATTTTTTGCTTGTCTGAGACTTCTGTCATATAAATGACTTTTGCACATTTGCAAACTGAGAAGACCCAGATGAGATGGCTCCTATAGGAGCTGTCTGATCAGGGTCTATCATGGCTAAAGTATCCTCTGTGTGTAGGCCATTTTAACAATTCATGTAATTAATATTCATGATAAGATTCAGTTTTACATGAATACGCAAGTGTTGAATAGGAAATCGAGGGCTTGGTGCAAAACTATTGTAACTCCTTCACTTTGTGAAGGAGTTACAATATTTTGCACCAAGCCCTCGAAATTTTATTAGATCTGATTACAATTTCTCCCCAATACCTAAACCTCCAGGGTACATAAGCCAGTATAAAATTTCTGACAGCTAATAAATATTCATGACCCAGAGTAACAGATAAAAGTTCATACTCAAATACTAAAATCTTAATTTCTCCACCATACCCTATGTTGTGACCACTCAAATACTAAAATCTTAATTTCTCCACCAAACCCTATGTTGTGACCACTCAAATACTAAAATCTTAATTTCTCCACCAAACCCTATGTTGTGACCATTCTTTAGAATCGTCTCGAAGAGACGATTCTAAAGAATGGTCACAACATAGGGTTTGGTGGAGAAATAAAGAAGTTATTTTTGAAAATGTTTGCATTTATGCATCTTATCTGGACTTCTCATTAAATTTTACATGAATATTCATGAGGGAAGGGGTGAGCCCATTCTAGTATAGTACTGCATTTACTGTAGGGAAGCGAGCCTGTGTTGGGTATGCTGATGGATCACTGAAGGTATGGGACTTGAAAACTGGCTCTACCACACATACAATGTCAGGTAAGATTACAGATTTGAGAAATTAAAATTTGTTTTTTCAAGGTCAGGGAAATGTTGGGGAAAATAAAAGATTAACATCAAATGCATGAAAGTTTAGTCTTCTTCAGCATTTATTTGATTGTTTTTTAGCTCACCTGGCACAAAGTGCCAAGGTGAGCTATTGGGATGATCCTATGTCCGGCGTTGTGCGTCGTGCGTATGTGCTTATGTGCGTCGTGCGTACGTGCGGGCGTTAACAATTTACTTAAACATCTTCTTCTCTGGAACTACAAAGCCAAGAGCTTTGATATTTGGTATGTAGTATGATGTAATGGTCCTCTACAAAGATTGTTCAAATTATGTCCCCCGGGCCAAAAATGGCCCCGCCCCAGGGCTTATCAGTTTTTCATAGGAAAATCTTTAAAAATCTTCTTCTCTGAAACTGTAAGGCATAGACCTTTGATATTTGGTATGTAGCATCATCTAATGGTCCTCTACTAAGATTGTTCAAATTATGACCCCTGGGCCAAATATGGCCCCGCCCCGGGGCTTATCAGTTTTTAGCTCACCAGAGCACAAAGTGCTCAAGGTGAGCTTTTGTGATACCCCTGTGTCCGGCGTCCGGCGTCCGTCTGTCCGTCTGTCCGTCAACAATTTCAAACGACTTCTTCTTTGAAACCGACTGCCCAATTGTAACCAAACTTGGTCAGATACATACTGTTGGTGGGTGCTTCAAAAGTTGTTAAAAGATAGTGGGTGGGGCCATCGGTCTTGTTGCCATGGCAACCGTACACAATATCTAGAAAAATCTTCTTCTCCAGAATGACTTGGAAAATCTTTAAAAATCTTCTTCTCTGAAACTATAAAGCCTAGACCTTTGATATTTGTTATGTAGCATGATCTTATGGTCCTCTACAAAGATTGTTCAAATTATGGCCCCCGGGCCAAAAATGGCCCCGCCCAAGGGCTTATCAGTTTTTCATAGGAAAATCTTTAAAAATCTTCTTCTCTGAAACTGTAAGGTCTAGACCTTTGATATTTGGTATGTAGCATGATCTTATGGTCCTCTACAAATGTTGTTCAAATTATGACCCCCGGGCCAAAAATGGCCCCGCCCAAGGGCTTGTCAGTTTTTCATAGGAAAATCTTTAAAAATCTTCTTCTCTGAAACTGTAAGGCCTAGACCTTTGATATTTGGTATATAGCATGATCTTATGGTCCTCTACAAATATTGTTCAAATTATGACCCCCGGGCCAAAAATGGCCCCGCCCAAGGGCTTATCAGTTTTTCATAGGAAAATCTTTAAAAATCTTCTGTTCTCAAACTGTAAGGCCTAGACCTTTGATATTTGGTATGTAGCATGATCTTATAGTCCTCAACAAAAGTGGTTCAAATTATGACCCCCGGGCCTAAAATGGCCCCGCCCAAGGGCTTATCAGTTTTTCATAGGAAAATCTTTAAAAATCTTCTATTCTCAAACTGTAAAGCCTAGACCTTTGATATTTGGCATGTAGCATGATCTTATGGTCCTCTATAAATATTGTTCAAATTATGACCCCAGGGCCAAAAATGGCCCCGCCCAAGGGCTTATCAGTTTTTCATAGGAAAATCTTTAAAAATCTTCTTCTCTGAAGCTGTAAGGCCTAGACCTTTGATATTTAATATGTAGCATGATCTTATGGTCCTCTACAAATGTTGTTCAAATTATGACCCCCAGGCCAAAAATGGCCCGCCCAAGGGCTTGGCTTATCAGTTTTCTATAGGAAAATCTTTAAAAATCTTCTGAAACTGTAAGGCCTAGACCTTTGATATTTGGTATATGTAGCATGATCTTATGGTCCTCTACAAGTATTGTTCAAATTATGACCCCCGGGCCAAAAATGCCCCGCCCAAGGGCTTATCAGTTTTTCATTGGAAAATCTTTAAAAATCTACTGAAACTGTAAGGCCTAGACCATTGATATTTGGTATGACTAACATGATCTAATGGTCCTCTATAAATAAGTAGCTGTGGCTTGTGGTCCTCTGCCAAGAATGTTTAACTTACGACCCTGACCACTGGGTGAAACTTGGCCCTGCCTCAGGGCTTATCAGTTTTTTATTGGAAAAATATGAAATATTACTTTTCTCTGAAACCATAAGGCTTAGACCATTAATGAGCGGCATACTGCTTTGCCTTGTGGTTCTCTACCAAGGTTGTCCACATGATTTCTTGTGGTCATAAATGCCCCCCCCCCCCTGGAGTTATCTCAGGTGAGCGCTTCAGGGCCTCATGGCCCTCTTGTTCATAGGAAAATCTTTAAAAATCTTCTTCTCTGAAACTGTCAGGCATAGACCTTTGGTATTTGGTATGTAACATCATCTAATGGTCCTCTACTAAGATTGTTCAAATTATGACCCCGGGGCCAAAAATGGCCCCGCCCCAGGGCTTATCAGTTTTTCATAGGAAAATCTTGAAGAAATCATCTTCTCTGAAACTGTAAGGCATAGACCTTTGATATTTGGTATGTAGCATGATCTAATGGTCCTCTACTTAGATTGTTCAAATTATGACCCCTGGGCCAAAAATGGCCCCGCCCCGGGGCTTATCAGTTTTTCATAGGAAAATCTTTAAAAATCTTCTTCTCTGAAAATGTAAGGCATAGACCTTTGGTATTTGGTATGTAGTATCATCTAATGGTCCTCTACTAAGATTGTTCCAATTATGACCCCCAGGACAAAAATGGCCCGGCCCCAGGGCTTATCAGTTTTTCATAGGAAAATCTTTAAAAATCTTCTTCTCTGAAACTGTAAGGCATAGACCTTTGATATTTGGTATGTAGCATCATCTAATGGTCCTCTACAAAGATTGTTCAAATTATGACCCCTGGGCCAAAAATGGCCCCACCCCGGGGCTTATCAGTTTTTCATAGAAAAATCTTTAAAATTCTTCTTCTCTGAAAATGTTAGGAATAGACCTTTGGTATTTGGTATGTAGCATCATCTAATGGTCCTCTACTAAGATTGTTCAAATTATGACCCCCAGGACAAAAATGGCCCCGCCCCAGGGCTTATCAGTTTTTCATAGGAAAATCTTGAAGAAATCATCTTCTCTGAAACTGTAAGGCATAGACCTTTGATATTTGGTATGTAGCATGATCTAATGGTCCTCTACTAAGATTGTTCAAATTATGACCCCTGGGCCAAATATGGCCCCGCCCCGGGGCTTATCAGTTTTTCATAGGAAAATCTTTAAATATATTCTTCTCTAAAATTATAAGGTATAGACCTTTGATATTTGGTATGTAGCATTATTTAATCGTCCTCTACTAAGATTAATCAAAATATGACCCCCGGACCAAAAATGGCCCCGCCCAAGGGCTTATCAGTTTTTCATAGGAAAATCTTTAAAAATCTTCTCCTCCAGAACTGTAAGGTCTAGGCCCTTGATATTTGGTATGTAGCATCATCTAATGGTTTTCTACCAAGATTATTCAAATTATTACCCCTGGGTCAAAAATGGCCCCGCCCTGGGGCTTATCAGTTTTTCATATGAAAAGCTTTAAGAATCTTCTTCTCCAAAACTGTAAGGCAGAGACCTTTAATATTTGGTATGTAGCGCTATCTAATAGTTTTCTACCAAGATTGTTCAAATTATATCCCCTGGGTTGAAAACTTCCCCGCCCAGGGGCATATCAGTTTTTTATATGAAAGTTTTTAAAAATCTTCTCTTAAAAATCTTTAAAAGTCTTCTCTGAACTTGTATCTCTTCCTCCAAATCTGTAAGGTCTAGACTCTTTATATTTAGTATGTAGCATCATCTGATGGTTTTCTACCAAGATTTTTCAAATTATGCAATCTGTCATTGAAATCATTAATCTGTTACGAACAGGTGAGCGATTAAGGGCCATCATGGCCCTCTTGTTAGATCCAACCACTTGGAATAAATCAACCGAAAAGGAGCATTAACTAGAGAAAAGGAAACTTTTAGAATTTTGTAGTTTGAAACCATTGTGGTAAATAGAGCATTTGCTCCTATAGGAGCAAATGCTCTATTTATCACAATGGTTTCAGAAAGTGACTTTGACAGAGTCGTCAAAAGTCGTCAATATGAGGGAATGGGACAACAGTCGTCAATATGAGGGAATGGGTTAATGTAATGGACATGCATGATGCCATTATTTCATAACCCATTCCCTGTTTTATGGTTATACCCATTCCCTGTTTTATGGTTATAACCTTTCCCTGTTCTATGGTTATAACCCATTCCCTGTTCTATGTTTATAACCCTTTCCCTGTTCTATGGTTATAACCCTTTCCCTGTTCTATGGTTATAACCCTTTCCCTGTTCTATGGTTATAACCTTTCCCTGTTCTATGGTTATAACCCTTTCCCTGTTCTATGGTTATAACCTTTCCCTGTTCTATGGTTATAACCTTTCCCTGTCCTATGGCTATAACCCTTTCCCTGTTCTATGTTTATAACCCTTTCCCTGTTCTATGTTTATAACCCTTTCCCTGTTCTATGTTTATAACCCTTTCCCTGTTCTATGGTTATAACCCTTTCCCTGTTCTATGTTTATAACCCTTTCCCTGTTCTATGTCTATAACCCTTTCCCTGTTCTATGGTTATAACCCTTTCCCTGTTCTATGGTTATAACCCTTTCCCTGTTCTATGGTTATAACCCTTTCCCTGTTCTATGGATATAACCCTTTCCCTGTTCTATGTTTATAACCCTTTCCCTGTTCTATGTTTATAACCCTTTCCCTGTTATTACTAATTCCAATACCTACTGGATATTCATAGACAAAATAGTAATAATGAAATACGGAAGGTAGAACATTATAGGAATTTTAGAAAGTAAACAAAGGGATCTATCAAAGTCCATTACCAAACAGAGCCGACCTTGATCAGACGGCTCCTCTAGGAGCCGTCTGATCTGGGTCTTCTCTTTTTGCAGAAGTGTGAAAACACGTTTATATGAGGGAAAGGGTTAATTAAATAAAAGTTAATATTTTTATGTGAGAATAATTCATTTGTTTAATGATTGGTCAGTTTATGCCTACCTTGAGTTTGATTGGTTATTACTTTGCAGGTCAACAAGGTCACAGTTCTGCAGTGATTTGTATGGATAGTCACCCTGACAACGCCCTGGTCATGACGGGGTCAACAGACGTCACAGCAAAGATCATCAACAGCTCTAGTGGGAAGGTGAATTTAGAGACTATTTAGAATGATTTTTACTTGGCCCTTCCTCTAACTGGGTCCAGGCTCCGAGATTATAAAACATTTTGCTTAAGTCTGAGGTCATTTGATTTCGGAGCTCTCTTCATTACTTTTGACCTGCATTAAGCCTTACAGACCCATAATTAGACCTCATCTTGATGACCGCTGAAGACAGGTTTGACTGTATATCAAATTACTCGACATCTCAACTCAATACAAACTGTGTGAAAACTATATCTTTGCTACTGTGACACTGATTTGCTTATTGCTATCACCTGTTTTGTTTTCAAGGTGCTCTCAACATTTGACTGCAGCCATTCAGATGATGAGAATTCTGTAGAAGCTGTTGGGTTCTGCTATGTGTAAGTTTGCTTTCTTTTATCAGCTCCTCAGATTATGGAGCCTACTGTATTAACCCATTACCTCATAGGCTATTTTTAGACCCATTACCTCATAGGCTCTATTTTTAGATACAACCTCTTTGAATAAATCTACCGAAAAGGACCATTAACGAGAGAAACGGAAAGTTTTATAATTTTGTAGTTTGAAACCATTGTGATAAATAGAGCATTATTACCTCATAGGCTATTTTTAGACCCATTACCTCATAGGCTATTTTTAGATACAACCTCTTTGAATAAATCTACCGAAAAGGAGCATTAATTAGAGAAAAGGAAAGTTTTATAATTTTGTAGTTTGAAACCATTGTGATAAATAGAGCATTTGCTCCTATAGGAGCAAATGCTCTATTTATCACAATGGTTTCACAAAGTGGCTTTTACAGAGTCATCAAAAGTCGTCAATATGAGGGAATGGGTTAACTCCTAATTCACAGCATTTCTTAACCATTTCATGGAGTAAAGGGTTAACCCTTTCCCTATTCTATGTTTATTACAAATTTCATTACCTACTGAATATTCATGGACAATAATGAAATATGAAAGGTAGACCACTGTAGCCATTCAAGAAAGTATAAAAACAGATCTTTCAAATTCCATTAGCAAACAGAGCAGACCCTGATCAGACGGCTCCTTTAGGAGCTGTCTGATCTGGGTCTACACTGTTTGCAAATGTGTGAAAATACGTTTATATGAGGGAAAGGGTAAACACTAACTCATACCATTTCTTAACCCTTTCCCTGTTGCATATTCATGTAAGTAATTATAACATCATGATTAATAATTAGATTATTTTTTGTGCCCCCACAAAGTGGTGGCATATAGGGTTGCCCTTGTCCGTCCGTCCGTCCGTACGCACATCTAGAAGAATTTGTCCGGACTCTTTCTTGGAAAGTATTTGTGGTGTGCGGTGGTCTAGTGGTAACGCTTGACTATCAGTCCAGAGGTCCGGGGTTCAAATCCCAGTCCCTCCCGGAAATTTCAGAGACGCTTTTCCATGTCTCCCACCTGCACCTCCTCTCCACCCAGGGGTTAAAATGGGTACCTGTGAGGGTCACTCGTCGGTACTGCGGCTGCATGATTGCGCCATATGTTAGCAGTGCTCAATATTGTAAGCAAATCTGTCTGTCTGTTGGTCTGTCTATCTGCCTGTGGTCGACTACATATTTGGGTGGCCCAATTTTCCATGAGGACCTCAAATAACTGCTACAAATATGCAAAGGATATTTTGCCCATGGTAAAAACTTAAAAATCAAACTGACTGTCTGATCTGGGTCTACTCTGTTTGCAACAGCATAGAAAGTTGTATTTATGGAGTAAAGGGTTAACCCTTTACCTCATGAATATTCATGGAAGAAATAATGACATGAATATTCATTGGCAGAAACTGTTAATCCTTTTCTCCATAAATACGCTTTTCTACACCTGTAAAAATAACCTATTGAAACCATTGTGATAAATAGAGCATTTGCTCCTATAGGAGCAAATGCTGTATTTATCACAATGATTTCAAATTACTAAATTCTAAAATTTTCCTTTTCTCTAGTTAATACTCCTTTTCGGTAGATTTATTCAAAGTGGTTGGATCTAAGAATAGCCTATGAAGGAATGGGTTAAATCACATCTTTATAATTCTATTAGGAAACATCTGATCCTGATCAGACGGATCCTGTAGGAGCCATCTGATCTGGATCTGCTCTGTTTGCAGAGTATGGGTCTGCTCTGTTTATATGATGGAAAGGTTTAAAGCATTATTCTTTGGTTTCTTCTATCACTTCAACAGTGCACCTACTGTAGGTGTACCACAGGTAGAAATACTGACAGATACTGGTGCTGAAGACTATGGCGATTTTATAATGGCGAAATACAGTTTTTTTATCCAGTTCAATTTGCTTCATGAAGTAGAATAACTCCTGTAGCAATTAAAAAAATGTATTAACCCTTTCCCTGTTCAAACTTTCATACCTTCTGAATATCCATGGACAAAATAGTTGCTATGACATATGGAAGGTGGAACCTTATAGCCATTTTAGAAAGTACAGAAACAGATCTTTCAAATTCTTTTAGCAAACAGAGCAGACCCTGATCAGACGGCTCCTATAGGAGCCGTCTGATCTGGATCTACTCTGTTCGCAAATGAGGGAAAGGGTTAAGATGAAATTAATTAATATATCAGAGATACATTGCCTTTGTTGGAGAAATTATTTTTTTTTGTCATTTTGGTCAATAGGGGACCTGGTAAAACTGGTCAAATGCTCAAAAAAATATCTTGGCACAATTTTGACTTATATAAGATATATACATGTACTTTTAACCCTTCCCTCCATAAATAGGCATTTCTGCGCCTTTACAAAAAGAGTAGACCCAGATTAGACGGCTCTTAACCCTTTCGCTGCCAATGCCGGATCTGTGGCTACCTATGCAAACAGTTTGGATCCAGATGAGACGCCGAGTAACTCGGCGTCTCATCAGGATCCAAACTCTTTGTTACTATTACTATGTTTTTGAAACAAAAATGAAGAAAATAAAAAAAAATGAAAATGTGTAGCAGACGACAAAGTTAGCAGGCGACAGAGTTTGGCAGCGAAAGGGTTAAAGGAGCCTTCTGATCAGGGTCTGCTCTGTTTGCTTATGACCACAGTTTCTGCCATTGCCAAAATTTCCTGTGTTCATATGCCATTATAATTGATATTCGTGACATTGTTATTTCTTTCGTGAATATTCACTGAGTAATTTTTTATGTAATCTAGACATTTAATCTCATCATTATGCCCCGTTGACATGACAAACAGTGCAGACCCAGATGAGAGGGCTCCTAGACTGTTTGCAAAGGACTTGTTTCCCACATTGTAAGGTTTAAAAACCAGTGTCATGCTTTAAAATGGCTCTCAATTCAGATAAGGTTTTCACACCTTTGAAAGGCGATAATTTTTCACCTAAAAATATTAGGGCACAGTTTGACTTCTTTAAGAGCTAAATACCGGTATTTTGTATTAAAGACTATTTTTAGTGTTAGACAACAAAAATTCTGTCTGCTTTATTTACGGGAAACCTTTCAGAACCTTTGAATGCAGGAAATCAGTGTACTGGAATTGACGAACCGTGTAGACCCAGATCAGATAACTCCTAGAGAAACCCTCTGATCAGGGTCTGCACTGTTTGTATTTCATATAATCTTCCAGCCTTTTAACGCTATGCTCCATATATGCCTTTTCGCACCTTTGCAAAGACTAGACCCAGATCAGACGGCTCCGTAGAAATAATGACATCATGAATATTAATTAGATGATTTTATAAAATGGCGTATTAACCCTTTCGCTGCCAATGCCGGATCTGTGATTACCTATGCAAACAGTTTGGATCCAGATGAGACGCCAAGTAACTTGATCCAAACTGTTTGTTACTGTTAGTATGTTTTTGAAACAAAAATGAAGAAAATCAAAAGAATAAAAATTTGTAGCAGACGACAAAGTTAGCAGACGACAGAGTTTGGCAGCGAAAGGGTTAACACATGAATTTTTTACCTAATCAGAAACTGTAGAATCAGATCTATATTATTTCATAAGCAAACAGAGCAGACCCTGATCAGACAGTTCCTATAGGAGCCATCTGATCTGGATCTACTCTGTTTGCAAAGGCGTAGAAAGGCGTATTCATGGAGTAAAGGCTCAATCTTGTAACCATGGTGACAGGAATAAAGCCAATTTGGCCTTTTCCCCTTTTATGAAAAGTGCACAGCGGAACTTCGCTACTTTCTATATTTGCATACGCAGAAGTTGAAGCGGCAGAACTGGTCCACTCCTAGTTTTGCAAACATGGACTTTAGCCCCTTCTGTAGCGGAATTCTGGCCCTTTCATAGCACAACTATTCCTAGAGGTCCAGATAAGATGCATACATAAAAACATTTTCAAGAATACATGTAGCTTCTTTCTTTCTTCACCAAACCCTTTGTTAAGACCATTCTTTAGAATCGTCTTGAAGAGATGATTCTAAAGAATGGTCACAACATCGGGTTGGAGAAATGACCATTTTACTTTTTGAATATTTGTTACTGTGATACCCCTTCCTCTTTTTGCATAGGCAAACTTTTGTTCCTTTTATAAACAATAAATGGCGGCAGGAAATAGTTGTTTCTGAGGTATTCAAACACTGTAGACCCAAATCAGCCATTGAGTCTCACGACATAGCGTCTGATCAGGGTGCACAGTTTGTCATCCAAGTATAGCTACATGTAACGATATCAAAATTTGTCGAAATTTCTATTTCATATCCTAATCTGTTTTAACACTATCGGGAAACCCCCGAAGTCACATTGACCCACAAACGATATTCATTATATACATGTATATTTTGACCCATATTCTTTGAAATGAGGATGGTTGTTGTTTGTCACGACCCATTTACATATGTATGGCACAATAATAATAGGTTACAACATAAACAAAATAATATATCTTAAACTGATTAGCTTGCATTTTGAATCAAACACTGGGTAAGTCATTGGGTTACCTGTAATCAATCTTTCCCTGTTCTCTGTTTATTCCAAATTTCGATACCTACTGAAAGAATATTCATGGACCAATCAGTACAGTAGAACTTGCCTTAACCCATTCCCGCATATTGACGCCATTTGACGCCTCTGTAAAAGTCACTTTTTGAAACCTTTCTGATAAATAGAGCATTTGCTCCATAGGAGCAAATGCTCTATTTATCAGAATGGTTTCAATAGTACACAATTCTAAATATTTTCTTTTCTCTAGTAAATGCTCCTTTTGGGTAGACTTTTTCAAAGAGGTTAGGTCTAAAAATAGCCTAAGTGGGAATGGGTTAAGCGACCAATCCAATTACTGTTCATAGGAGTATTAAAACAACTGTGGTTGCTTAATGCAGGGTAAAAGTAATGCAGAAAGCTACTTTCTGACACTTCAGCTGTTTCCCACAATGCTTATTATTACACTAACCACTCGCAGTTATGGACGTGATTACCTAATCGCTTGCATAAGGTCATCCGACGCGCGCTTCTTTATTCATGGAGTATTTTCATTCATGTTATGATCACGTGATTTCTTCATGTGACAGACTGATATTTGTATATCCATGCGCCTTTCTTACACATTGCTATATTTTGTGGATTTTGTTGCACATACTAAGCTGAAGCTTATGTTACGAAGCATTTTCATGTCAGATATACCACGATTGGTTCTAGATGCCATGTAATTAAACACCTTTTGTATCCATCGAATGCAGGTCAATAATTTGCACTATATTGTCAGGTTGGCGAGGGTATCATTGGTCACGCTGTAGAGTGCCACCTTTGTATTCTATTGCTTCGCAAAGAATAAAAAAATTGAATAATCGAAATACTCACAATGTTAACTATCACAGAATCATTATTAGGACATTATATATGATAATATTCATTCCCTGGGTAGCAGGAATTTTTCAACGTTTAATCTAAAATCATACTTTTAGAATCCCTTACAGACTGTGACAAAAAATTCCATAATATGCAACCAGGATATACAAACGTCTTTTTTTCCAAAACTGTAAACTTTAGGAAGGGAATGTTTTCTAGTATTTCCAACTTTGGAATGAGTACTTATACATGATTCGCTGGAAGCATTGACTGACACTCTAAATCTAGTCCGATAAGTGTGTGTTTCACTGACAGGAGAACATTTATCCTTCATATAGCTAGGAGCTGTATTATTATGAATGTTGAGGATATGGCAATATTATCTGATCTATCCTAACATGGACTGGTAACCAGTCAACATTAGAGAAAATATTTCCAATGCGACACCTTGGTTTCATATCCAATACAACTTATTAAGTTTATTTTGAGTTACCTGAATTCTATTTTTGAGTGTTTGAGTTAAACCACACAGTGGAGGCATACCCCCACATAGACCAAGCAGGGGACATATTTATTCTTTTTTCCGTTTGAAAATCTATTCTATTCTGTGTGGATTTTCTACAAGTGAATATATATATACGGCACAGGGGTGTGGGAAGGGTCTTCATATAAGATTCTTACACATTCAGTACACAATTCTATAATTTCCCTTATATGTAGTTAATGCTCCTTTTCGTATGTAGCTAATACGCCTTTCTACACCTCCATAAAAGTCACTTCTTGAAACCATTGTGATAAATAGAGCATTTGCTCAACAGGAGCAAATGCTCTATTTATCACAATGGTTTCAGAACTACACAATTCTAAAAAATTTCCTTATATGTAGTTAATGCTCCTTTTCAGTAGACAAATTCAAAGATGTTGGGTCTAAAAATAGCCTATATGCGGGAATGGGTTAATGCAGGATGAAAGTCACGCAGAGAGCTCCTAATGAAACTGTCTGCATGACTTTCCCTCTAGGAGCTGTATGCATGACTTCCACCCTGCATTAAGCTGCCATCTGTGTCCAAGACGGATATTTATACTTAATTTAACATCTGGTTTAGAGGGAGGCTTACTATACTATTTGAGCTGTCAGATCTGGGTCTACTCTGTTTTCAAATGTGTGATGATTCATATATATGAAGGAATGGGTTAAGTTAATTTCTGAACCTCTGTTTAAGCTGTGACAACTTGACCCTTTCCCTGTTCTATGTTTATTACCAATTTCAAAACCTACTGAATATTCATGGACAAAATAGTTATAATGAAATATGGAAGGTGGAATATTGTAGCCAATCTAGAAAGCAAAGAGAACAGGGAAAGGGTTAACCCCATAGCTAATATCATGAAACATTTTCTTCAAGACTTATGTCAATAAAACAATGTACAGAACCTGTTTCAATTGTGCTGAGTCAAGGTCATGTTAAATTTGGAAAATTGTATGTCTTGTCTGATCCATATCTCCTTAACCATTTCCCTCATATTAAGGTGTTTTACGCATTTGCAAACAGAGTAGACCCAGATCACATGACTTCTATAAGAGCAGTCTGATCAGGGTCTGCTCTGCTTGCTGATGGAATTTGATAGACCCGTTTCTTTAGTTTCTAAAATGACTACAATTTTCCACCTTCCATATGTCATTATAACTACAGTAAAACCTCTCTACAACGACCACTAAATTACATCAAGTATTTTGTGTTAAAGGCAGGTGGCTGCTTAAAGCAATGTGAAAGTAAAACAGAACGCTCCTTTAGGAACGTTCTGTTTTACTTTCACCTTGCTTTAAAGCAGCCACCTGTCCTAAATACCAACTAATTAACACAGTTTAGTGGTCGTTATAGACAGGTTTTACTGTAATAAGTGTAATTTGTCCATGAATATTCAGTAGGTATTGAAATTCGAGTGGGAAAGGGTACACCCAGAGCTGATCTTCATAAAACTTTGCTTTAATGTTTTCCTCAGTCAGAAGCTCAGAACCTTTGTTTCAGCTGTGACATTGTCACGAGTTCAGATCTAAACTCAGAGCCTAGTGTGGTCAACATTTCATAAATATTTCCATAAACTTTGCTGAAATCTTTTGCTATAGCCTTTGTTTCAGCTCTTTGGTTGGCTTTTAACCCTTTGCAATAAAACCCTTTTAAACCGGAATTCTACTATAGAAGAATTTAGTTACTTTTAGGCAGGTGGCTGCTTAATGCAGGATGAAAGTCATGCAGAAAGCTCCTTTCAGCATGACTCTCACCCTGCATTAAGCTGCCACTTGTCTGCAAGACCAATTTTTATGCTAAATTTAGAGAGGTTTTACTGTACTCCATTTTGCCAACAGAGTAGACCCAGATCAGACAGACACTTTAGGAGCAATCTGATCAGGGTCTGCTTATGAAATAACAGAACTGTTTCTACAGTATCTGACATGGTAAAATTCCCTTGTTTATGATGCCAAGAAATTCATTGAATTCTACCATCTTTACTCGTATTCTCTTAACCATTTCCCTCATATAAATGTGTTTTCACACATCTGCAGACAGAGTAGACCCAGATCAGACGGCTCCTATAGGAGCCGTCTGATCAGGGTCTGCACTGTTTGCTAATGGAATTTGATAGACCTGTTTCAGTACTTTCTAAAATGGCTACAATGTTCCACCTTCCATATTTCATTTTAACTGTTTTGTTCATGAATAATATGCAATAGGTATTGAAATTTGGAATAAATATAGAACAGGGACAGGGTTAATGTAAAATATAGGGTTTGGAGGAGAAATGATGATTGTAGTAGCTGAATTCAACCCATTTATCTATTGCTCTGAGAATTGAAACCAGTTTGACACATATTGCAGAAAACATTTGCGAAATATGCAATGTTAAGGTAAGATAGAATTATATTTGCAAGATTATAGAAACAAGTTTTGACGCCCTTGCAAACAGAGTAGACCTAAATCAGACGGCTCTTGTAGGAGCCCTCATCAGGGCCTACGAGCCCTCATCAGGGCCTTCTCTATTTGCTTATGAGGTACTATGGGTCTGATTCTTCAGTTTCTGCCATGGCCAAAAAGCTTCTTGTTACTACGTGTATGCTATTAGTAAAATTTCAGCTAATCAATATTCATGAAGTCACTACATGTATATATACATGAATATTCAATAGATGAAGGATTAACGCTTTACTCCATGAATATTCATTTAAGAAATAATGACATCATGAATATTAATTTGATTAGTTGGAATCTTTGGAAATAGTAAAACCTGTAGAATCTTATCTATATTATTCCATAAGCAAACAGCAGACCCTATAGGAGCCATCTAATCTGGGTCTACTCTGTTTGCACAGGCATAGAAAGGCGTAGTTATGGAGTAAAAGGTTAAGAACTGGGTACCACATACATAAAATGTGATTTTTTTTCTCCAGGCAACCGTATGCAGCCACTGGTACTGTGTCGGGAAAGCTTTGTATATGGGATATAAACACACAGATCTGTCGACAAACCTGCAGCCATGATGTGAGTAGATCTAATTTTTATAACAACCATACATATTTATAGCAATGGATTTAACCCTTTCCCTTATATAAACGCTTTTTCACGCATTTGCAAACAGAGTAGACCTAGATCAGACGGCTAATATGGGAGCTGTCTGATCAGGGTCTGCCGTGTTTACTTATGTAATATATAGGGTTGATTCTTCAGTTCCTGAATGGTTCAAAAAGTCTTGTGTACATTTCAAGGGCTTGGTGCAAAACTATTCTAACTCCTTCACAAAGTGAAGGAATTAGAATAGTTTTGCACCAAGCCCTCGATTTGGGATTTTGAAATAATCTCCTTATAAATATTCATGATGTCATTATTTCATACATGATTATGCAACAGTGAGAGGGTTAACCCTTTCCCTGTTGAATATTTATGTCAGAAGTTATGACACTGAAGTTTTATAATGGTATAATATTATGTACACAGGATGTTTGGTGTTGGTAAAAACGTTTGAGTCAGGTGTATTATAATCTCATAAGCAAACAGAGCAGACCGTGATCAGAAGAATCCTACAGGTGTTATTTGATCTGAGTCTACTCTGTTTGCAATGGCATGAAAACGTGTCTGTGTGAAAGAAAGGAAGTCAGCACACCTTTTGGCAGAAATAAAGGGATAGCCCTTGTATATTTCCATGTAATAAAAGGTGTGAATAAGCGATGGGCATGTTCACTACCCACTAATTGCATGTGTGTCTTGTTTTTAACCCTTTCCCTGTTCTGTATTTAGGCAAAATTTCAATACCTACTGAATATTCATTCCCAATATAGTTTTAAAGAAATATGGAAGGTGAAACATTGTACACATTCTAGAAAGCAAGGAAATAGATCTATCAAATTCTATTAGCAAACAGAGTAGACCCAGATCAGATGGCTCCTCCTCTTGGAGCCGTCTGATCTGGGTCTACTCTGTTTGCAAATGCGTGAAAACACATTTATATGAGGGAAAGGGTTATTAACCATTTCCTTAATACAAACATATTTTCACGGATTTGCAAACGGAGTAGGAGCCATCTGATCAAGGTCATGGTCTGCTTTCTTTTGCATTTTCTCACATTTGCAATAGTATATAGTAGCCATATGATCAGGGTCTGCTATGTTTGCTAATGGAATTTGATGTCTTTCTATAGTTTCTAATGTTTCAATGTTCCACCTTCCCTATTCCATTACATGTATAACTGTTTTGTCCATAAATATAAATAGGTATATACAGTAAAACCCGCTAATGCGACCACCTAAAAGAGGTATAATTTTGGGTGCTAGATGCAGGTGGTGGCTTGATGCAGGACAAAAGTAATGCAGAAAACTCCTAGAGGAGCTTTCTGCATTGCATTAAGCCTGCATTAAGCAGCTACCTGCATATAAAGACACCCATGTTTATTCATTAAGTGGTCGCATTAGAGGGGTTTTACTGTAAATTCGAACTTTATATAAAACAAGGGAGGGGTTAAACACAGCTATGTAACCATGGTAATGTGTAAATAGTTTGAAAATAGCCAAGTCATGGTTTGTAGCACTCACTAAACCCGGCTTAGCTCTTTCCTGCTTCTATATATATTTAGTCTAAATTTCAATACCTACTGCATATTCTTTGACAAAATAATTATACTGCAATATGGTAGGTGGAACATTGTAACCATTTTAGAAAGTTAAGAAACAGATATATCAAATTCCGTTAGCAAACAGAGCAGATCCTGATCAGACGGCTCCTATAGGAGCCATCTGATCTGGGTCTACTCTGTTTGCAAATGCATGAAAAGGTATTTATATGAGGGAAAGGGTTAACCATAATTCTAGTAGAGAAGAATTTTGATACTTTTAGGCAGGTGGCTGCTTAATGCAGGAACTCTAGGAGCTTTCTGCATGACTTTCACCCTGCATTAAGCTGCCACCTGTCCCCAAGACTGATATTTATACTAAATTGAACATCTGGTTTAGAGGGGTTTTACTGTATAATAATAGAATTATAGGATATGTTGCGAGTAGTTTGGTTTGGTTTTTATCTGATTTTAAGTTGTTTTAACCCTTTCCCTCATATAAACGTGTTTTCACACATTTGCAAACAGAGTAGACCCAGATCAGACGGCTCCTATAGGAGCCGTCTGATCAGGGTCTGCTCTGTTTGCTTATGAAATTTGATAGATCTGTTTCTATACTTTCTTAAATTGCTTCAATGTTCAACCTTCCGTATTTCATTATAGCTATTTTATCCATGAATATTCAGTAGGTATTGAAATTTGTAATAAACATAGAACAGGGAAAGGGTTAACAGTATTTCAGTCATATCACGATGTCCAGCTAATTACAGGTGGATGAAGGTCCTAGTGGTTCTGGCACAGAAGAACATCCAGGTAGAACCACCGACCTACCGCAAGCCAGCTGTGAGTAGTCATTTCATACAAATTGATATCAAACGAGTCTTGGAAAATGATATCTAGCCTTTCCCTGTTTAATATTCATATAAGAAATAATGACATCCGGAATATTCATTAGCTGAATATTTACAATGTAAACTCTTCAAGGGAATTTTTTGTTTCGACAAAAACTTTTGAATCAGATCTTTATCATGTCAAAGGTAAGTAGAGGAGACCCTGATCAGACAGATCCTTAGGAGCCATTTGATCTGGGTCTACTTTGTTTGCAAATGCTTGAAAAGGCGATTATATGAGGGAAAGGGTTAAACGAGCCTCTTGCATGGGTTAACCCTTTCCGTGTTCTGTATGTAGGCCAAATTTCAATACCCACTGAATATTCATTAACAAAATAGTTATAAAGAAATATGGAAGGTGGAACATTGTACACATTTTAGAAAGCAAAGAAACAGATCTATCAAATTCCATTAGCAAACAGAGCAGACCCTGATCAGACGGCTCCTCTAGGAGCCGTCTGATCTGGGTCTACTCTATTTGCAGATGCGTGAAAACATGTTTGTATGAGGGAAAAGGTTAAGAAAGTTTTCCAAGACGAGTTTGATATCAGTTTGTATAAAATGACTACAAGCATCATATTCTTTTTATCACATAACTGAGTTCGACTAAAACATGCCCTTTTAGACCTGTCCTACATGTATATACATATATTTCTACCTGATGTCATGGTGTTTCTGCATATTCCCATCCCCTCATAATGACGCCTTTTGACACCTCTGTAAAAGTCACTTTTTTGAAACCATTGTGATAAATAGAGTGTTTGCTCCATAGGAGCAAATGCTCTATTTACCAGTTCTACACAATTCTAAAATGTTGGTTTTCTCTAGTAAATGTTCCTTTTCGGTAGTTTTATTCAAAGAGGTTGGATTTAAAAATAGCCTATGAGGGAATGGGTTAAATGTGTTTGATATAGAGATATATATGTGGTAGCTATAGTAACCCTTCGCTTGCTATTCGCGTCAATATACCTACCTGTAAATAGTGAAGACCCAGATGAGACAGCTCCTGCAGGAGCTGTCTCATCAGGGTCTGCACTATTTATAAGTTGATTGTGCAACCAGTGCACTCCACAGCAGTGATTGCACAGCGAAATACTTGTACACAGTGAAGATATATGTAATTATACAACAGGGCATGGGTAAAGTTGGAGAAATGTATTTTAAAATTCAGCAAGCGAAGGGTTAACTTGAATATAAGGGAGGTAATGTGATAAAATATTTTTACTTGGCTTTTTTTTTCACGCAGGCTGGCCTAGTAGGGTTGCAGTGGGATAGATTATCTCCCTTGGTTTACACAAGTTGTTTGGATGGTGTTGTTAGACTGTGGGATTCGCGTAGTGGGCAGCAAGCATCACAATGGACAGGACATACGGATTCAGTGCTGAACTTTGACATTTCAAGGTAAGAAAACAGAACTACAGATAAAGGTGTGTTCTCTATAAATACTAAAATCATCATTTCTCCACCAAACCCTACACTGATCATTCTTTAGAATCGTCTCGAAGAGTTAATTCACCAAGTATAGAATTTGTTGGAGAAATAAAGGAGCTATTGTTGAAAATGTTTAAATTAACACAACTTATCTCTGAGAACAGGAAAGCCTGGGTTGTGGAAATTAGTTTTAACCCTTTTCTCCATGGATATCCATGTAAGAAATAATGACATGATTTAGATGAAGTATTAACTCTTCTCTTGCTGAATTTTAAAAGACATTTCTCCTTCTTTACCCATGCCCTGCTGTATAATTACATATATCTTCACTGTGTACACATATTTCGCTGTACACTCACTGCTGTAGAGTGCACTGGTTGCACAATGAACTTGTAAATAGTGCAGACCCTGATGAGACAGCTCCTGCAGGAGCTGTCTCATCTGGGTCTTCTTTATTTACAGGTAGGTATATTGACGTGAATAGCAAGCGAAGGGATAACATGGCATATTAACCCTTTCCCTGTTCAATTATCATGTAAGAAATAATGACATGAATATTTATTTATAGCTGAAGTTTTATGAGGTAAACTTTTTGAAGGGAATTTTTATTATGCTTTGACAAAAACTGTAGAATCAGATCTTGATCTTGTCAAAAGCAAACAGAGCGAACCTTTAAGAGCCGTCTGATCTGGTTCTACTCTGTTTGCAAATGTTGGGTCTAAACATAGCCTAGGAGAGAATGAGTTAATACTGTATAGATTTTTATTCTGTTTGCAGAGATGGTGCATCACTAGTGACTGTTTCTGAAGACAATACTGCAAGAGTTTTCTCCCTTAGTTCTCCCGAGAGGTGAAATTGTGAATTTCTCAAAATGGCGACTTGATAAAATGTGATAATAAAAATGTGACATACAATACAGTTGTGTTACATGACCTGGATGCTGAACTCTTTCAACATTGGAGGAATTATGCAAAATTGATGGCGAACAGAGGTCAAGATAAGATGAGTAAATTAAAAGATTTTCAAGAATTCAGTATAATCTGTCTATAAGGGCCACTAAATTACATTAAATATTTTGTGTCAAAGGCAGGTGGCTGCTTAAAGCAAAGTGAAAGTAAAACAGAACGCTCCAATAGGAGCGTTCTGTTTTACTTTCACCTTGCTTTAAGCAGCCACCTGCCCTAAATACCAACTAATTAAGACAGTTTAGTGGCCGTTATAGAGGTTTTTACTGTAACTTTATTTCCCCACCAAACCCTATGCTGTGACGTCTCTTTAGAATCGTCTCATAAGATTTTGGTGGAGAAATGATGTGTTTAGAACTTGAGTATGGACATTTATCTGTAGCTCCGCTGAACATTTCCAAATAGTATAAATCCTGATGAGACATCAAATGACTTGAATTGAAGGAATATTTTGAAATTTTAAACTGATGGCAATTACTTTCCAGGATGAGTGTGAAACGGGGGTAACTCATAGTTTTTTCACAAAGTTGTTTTAACTACATTATTTAATATGATGAATATTCAAGAAAAATGATATCATCATCCTTATCATCATCATCATCATCCAGTTTTTGATTATACAGGCCTCAGATTAATCCTTGTGAATATAAATTAGATAAATATTTTTTAACACATTTTGGCTATTGAAGAAAGTCTAGAACCAGATCTTTATTATTCCATAAGCAAACAGCATTGATCAAATGGGTCCTACAAAAAGCGCTTCTATGAGGAAGAGTTAACATTAATTTTATATTAAGCGGTTACAAAGTAATTGTATAATTGTCTTCCAACAGTTGTCAGATGATTTAAGACCGGCATAACCAAAGTTTTAGGGGATATACTGGAATCGCCCTATCTGCTGGTTGGTCGGTCAGTCAGGCATGTGGTCCATCGGTCCGCATTTGAACATTGGTAGTTGGTTTGGGGAACTCCTCCTTCAATTTGAAAGTTATTGAATTCATATTTGGCGTACATAATAAAACCTGGAATGATAGATGTGCAGGACACATTTTAATGCAGGGAATTGTAGAATTATCTCCCTTTGAAGCTTAAGTCATTTGAGTGGCTTTGCAGTCAAGGCTGCCGTGTAGGGGTATCCATCACCTTTAGTGATAGTTCTAGTTTTATCATAGGCAAATGGAGCAGACCCTGATAAGTATCTACAGGAGCCATCTGATCTGGGTCTACTCTGTTTGCAAAGGCATAGGATCTGGCATATTTATGGAGTAAAGTATTTAAGTGACCTTGCACTAAGCCCTCAAATTCTGAGGGAAATGTACATGTCTAGAGCATCAAGAGAACAAAAATACTTGTCACAACTCCCAATTAACCTTTAACCTGCTGAGAAAATTATTTTTACAGAATTTTTCACTTACAACATTTTCAAAATTCAAGCTATAATCAATTTGCCTACAAAAATGCAATCAGGGTGTCAAACAGTTTGGATCCTGATGAGACGCCGTGCTACTCAGCGTCTCATCTGGATCCAAACTGTTTGTAGAGGTATTCACTCATCAGCCCATAGCAGGTTAAAAGAAAACAAGAGGGCCTGAAAGGCCCTGACATCGCTCACCAGACAATCAGAGGAGAAGATTTTCAAAGTTTTCACTATGTGTTTCTATAGAAAACTACCCGGCCCTGGGGCGGGCAAATTTTGACCCAAGGGGCATAATTTATGTAACTTTTGTAGAGGACCTCACATGAAATTTTTTTAAGAAAATGAAAACATATTACAATGTCAATCTAAAGAAGGGCTTGTACAAAAGTATGTAAACCCTCTCCCTGGGCAAATTGGTTGAATTTCAGAAAGAATAAATTAATCTATACATGTACTTATGATATTCAAAATTTCAGATATTTTCATTACACTTTCATGAGTTATTATTATTCATATCTTAATTTATTTTCAACCCTTCCCCTGTTCTATGTTTATTCAAAATTTAAATATCTACTGAATATTCATGGACAAAATAGTTATAATGAAATATGGAAGGTGGGACGGTGTAGCCATTTTAGAAAGTAAAGAAACATCTTTAATATTCCATTAACAAACAGAGCGGACCCTGATCAGACAGCTGCTATAGGAGCCATCTGATCTGGGTCTGCTCTGTTTGCAAATGTGTGAAAAGGTGTTAACATGAGGGAAAGGGTTAGTAAACATATTATAAGTATATTGTACACAAAATGAAAATAATGTAATGCAATTTGCACTATATCATATCATAAGCAAACAGCAGATTGAACAGATGGCTACTACATAAGCCATCTAATCAGGGTCTACTCTGTTTGCAAAGGTGTAGAAAGGCCTATTAATGGAGTAAAGGGTTAATTGTCCTAATTAATGTGCAACAGGCGACATCTAACTATAACAATTTTCTTTGTTTGGGTCTGCAATATTACTGCAGATCTACTAACAACAAAGGAGGCATTCCAGTTGTTATCAAAAAGGGAAATAACCTACCTTTAAATGTATGCTAAAAATAGACACCAGTAAATGTTTAACTAGAGATATGCCTGTCTCCCTTAATTGGCTTGCAACTGCAAGCTTGTTGCAAACTTAATCCTAGCCAAAAATGTTTTAATGAGCTTGCGATTTAGGTTTGGATTAGCTAGCATTTAGCCCTGGTTATATACAAGTTTAGTGAACCAAGAAAACCCATCCATATGCATAAGTGATCTGCAATTATCCCTAGTCAATATGCTTATGGCTGATCACTCACTCTTCAAAGGTCCTATACCTTAAGCCTGCTAATATTACACAAGCTACTTGCTTTGGGTTTTTTTAGCATTTATAATAACCTTTGCAAACAGTCTGGATCAAGATGAGATACAAAGTAACTTGGCATCTCATCAGGGTCCAAACTGTCTTTCACTATGACATTTGTTTTTTAAAAGATATGGAAGGAAACAACTTTTGCAGCTCTATTTATCACAATGGCTTCAAATCTACACAATTCTGAAATTTTCAAAGAAACAGGATCTAAAAATAGTCTATGAGGGAATGGGTTAAAAACAGTGTGAACAAACAGACACTAATTCTGAAGCAGACAACTTCATAGAGTTTTGACCAGGAACTTGCCCTCTCAAGTGATTGCATAACAGATGGAGTGCTAGCTCAGAGAAACCTTTATAGTGTAAGTCAATTTTAAAGTATAACCAACAGGGCAGGGCCAATTTTAACCTCAGAACTATGATATTTACCACTGTCAATAAGGTCTACTAAGTTAATCTATACACCAAATATCTAAGCTCTGTGACATGTAGTTTTTGACAAGAAATTTTTTGAAATTTCCCCATGCATAACCTAAGTGAGCCCAGCATTCTGCTACTTGTACAGAAAACAACAGTCAGCTAGAGAAAACTGGCCACCCCTGGGACCGTAGCGAGGCCAATTTTGACTCCAGGGACATAATTTATATAACTTTTGTAGAGGACCTATAGGTGATGCTATGTGCCAAAGATGAAAGCTGAGAACCCTGTAGATTCAGAGGAGAAGACTTTTAAAGGTTCAAATTGTTGACGACTGACGACGGACGACGCACGCCGACGGACGACGGACATCAGGCAATCACAAAAGCTCACCCTGAGCACTTTGTGCTCTGGTGAGCTAAAAAGGTTAGTTATATAAGCTGACTTGCATATATTTAAGACATTTTTTGTTAAATAAACATAATATTACATAAATCAATGTTTTTTCTTGTGTTCTATTCCAATTTTCAATATGAACAATGCTGCAAGAATTGATATCCATGAGAATATATGTATACATGTATATATAGAGAGAGAGGTAATATTTTATA
Source organism: Azorinus chamasolen (assembly GCA_963576725.1). Classification (NCBI taxonomy): domain Eukaryota; kingdom Metazoa; phylum Mollusca; class Bivalvia; order Cardiida; family Solecurtidae; genus Azorinus; species Azorinus chamasolen. The sequence continues at coordinate 59,877,540 of OY755253.1, read as the reverse complement.
CTCAGTATCTTATCAGTGGCTATATTTTACATAAGTGTCAGGCTGAATAATATTATGTACACTGCAGATGGTGTCGAGAGTCAATCTCTTAAACCATTCCCTCACATGCTATTTTTAGACCGCACCTCTTTGAATAAATTTACTGAAAAGGAGCCTTTATGGTCAGACATTTGCAAATGCTCTATTTATCACAATGGTTTCATAGCTACACAATTCTAAAGTTTTCCTTTTCTCTAGTAAATGCTCCTTTTCGGTAGACTTATTCAGAGGTAGGATCTAAAAATAGCCTATCAAGGAATGTGTTAACCCCTTTACTCCATAAATACACCTTTCTATGCCTTGCAAACAGTGTAAACCCACACAAGACAGCTCCAGTAGCAGCCATCTTATCTGATCTGTGCTGTTTGCTGACGACATAATATAAATGTGATTCTACAGTTTCCGCTATGGCCAACAATTCCTGTGTCCATGTGCTATTATTACAAATTAATCTAATTATGTCTCCCCCATTTATGGGGAAACATTGTTTTTGCCAGAGTTGTCTGTCCGTCCGTCCGTCTGTCCGTCACAAACTTATGTCGCGCGTATCTCTGAAACCAGTTGGGCAAGAGTCACCAAACTTCACAGGAATGTTCACCAGCATGAGTTGTTGTGCACCTGGGGTTTTTGAATTGTCTCCCCCTGATAACTTTGGAGTTATTGCCCCTGATGACTTAAAATTAGAAAAACTTTGTGTCACGCGTATCTCTGAAACCGCTAGTACTAGTCACCAAACTTCACAGGAATGTTCACCAGCATGAGTTGTTGTGCACCTATGTTTTTTGAATTGTCTGCCCCTGATAATTCTTGAGTTATTGCCCCAGATATGAACACTTAAATTTATACAAACTTTGTGTCGCGCGTATCTCTGAAACCAGTAGGGCTAGAGTCACCAAACTTCACAGGATTGTTCACTAGCACGAGTTGTTTTGCTCTTGGGTTTTTGAATTGTCTCCCCCTGTTAATTTTGGACTTACTGCCCCTGATGACTTAAAATTAGACAAACTTTACTTAGTGTCGTGCATATCTCTGAAACCACTAGGGCTAGAGTCACCAAACTGCACAGGAATGTTCACCAGCATGAGTTGTTGTGCACCTGGGATTTTTGAATTGTCTCCCCTTGATAACTTTGGAGTTATTGCCCCGGATATGATTACTTAAAATTAGAGAAACTTTGTGCTGCACGTATCTCTGAAACCAGTAGGGCTAGAGTCAACAAACTTTACAGGAATGTTCACTAGCATGAGTTGTTGTGCATCTGGGTTTTTGAATTGTCTCCCCTGATAACTTTGGAGTTACTGCCCCTTATGACTTAAAATAAGATAAACTTTACTTTGTGTCGTATTTCTGAAACCACTAGTACTAGAGTCACCAAACTTCACAGGAATGTTGACCAGCATGTGTTGTTGTGTACCCAGGGTTTTTGAATTGTCTCCCCCTGATAATGTTGGAGTTATTGCCTCTGATGACTTAAAATTAGACCCTGATAAGTTACAGACATTACACTTGTGTATTGGAAAGAGGATGGGAGGGGGAGACATCTGTTTTTGTGACAAAAACAAACCTCTAGTTCATATTCAGATGTCATTATTATGTATTACCCCTGCAAACTTGATTGAGTGGGTATACTGCAATCATCCTGTCCGGCGATCAGTCTGACGGTTCGTCCACATTTGAACCTTGGTAGCTGGAGCCAAGAACTCCTCCTTCAATGTTAAAGATATTGACTTCATATTTAGTATACATGATAACCACGAAAAGTAGATGTGCAAGACACAATTTTCATGTGTTTACCATATAGCAATGAACTTTTTGAGTATTTTTTGGTCATTTTGGCTTGAAACATGGGTATTTGTGATCAAGGCTGCTGTGCAGGGGTATTCCATCACCTTTAGTGATAGTTCTAGTTTCTTACATGCATACTTATGGAGTAAAACAGACAAAGAGTTGACCCTTTCCCTGTTCAATATTTATTTAAGAAATTGTGACATCATGAATAGTTATCAGCTGAAGTTTTATAATATTCAAGGAAATATTTTGCTTGGACAAAAACTATAGAATCGGTTCTACATCATGTCAAAAAGCAAACAGAACAGACCCTGATCAGACGGCTCCAATAGGAGCCGTCTGATCTAGGTCTACTCTGTTTGCAAATGTGTGAAAAGGCGTTTATATGAGGGAAAGGGTTAAGCAGGTTACAGGGGTAAAAAAGGACTTTTCTAGAACTGTGGGGGTATACAAATAACACTCTACATGTACTTCTGTGTTGAATTTATTGATTCAAAGATGAACACAGTGCTTCACTATTTTCAGAGCTACAGATAATGGTGCGTACCTAAATACTATATCTCCACCAAACCCTTTACTGTGACCACTCTTTAGAAGACGATTCTAAAGATTGGTCACAGTATGGGGTTTGGTGGAGATGTAAAGGAACTGTTGTTGAAAATGTTTAAATTTACGCATCTTATCTGGACCTCAGCTTTTTATTCAATATTTTTCATACATTTACAATACAACCTCTATAAAACCAATCACGAAAGGAAGAAAGCAATGCAGAACTACCAAAAAGAAATTCCTGCATCACTTTCTTTCTGCATCAACCCTTTGTCTCTTAGTAACACCATTTCGCTTCTTTGCAAACAGAGTAGACGCAGATCATACGGCTCCTACAGGAGTCGTCTGATCTTGCTCTGCTCTGTTTGCTTATTGTTTGATACAGATCTGTTCCTACAGTTTTTGTCCAAGCCAACAATTCCTTTGAACATATAGCATAACAAGAGCCGCATGCCAACGCTCATAGGATTTGGTGCTTGTCCAGCTAAATTAAAAAAAAAAAATGAAAAAAATAAAAGGGCCATAACTCCAAATATTTTGAAATCAAGAGTTATGGTTCTTATGTAGGGGCCTTCTCCTTAATGAGATCTACTAACCTATGAAGTTTCATGTTGATACATCTTATACTTTTCGAGTAATGAGCTACATTAAAGTTTTTGCACAACGTCACCAACACCTACGACCCAGTGATCGCAATAGCTGGACTTTTCTTCGAAACAGACGAGCAAAAAATAAAGTTTATGAATATTCATGAAGTGATAATATGTACTTCATGCATAAATCTGATCTGGGTCTACTCCGTTTGCAAAGGTTAAGAAAGGCGTATTTAGGGAGTAAAGGGTTAAGCAGTTTTGGAAGACCCCCGTGTTTGTTCACTGTGTGATCATTTTAAACAGGTTGTATTACACTTCAAACATAACTCATCTGCTTCACATATAAAGAAATTCTCCTAAAATCTATGCTATTTAAACATAAAACCAGGGTTACAAGAGAAAAGGGCACATTTATTAGTGTAGACCCAAGATCAACATTTGCAGCACCTAATCAGGAACAGTATTCTTGCTGCTGTTGTGGGAAAACAATGTTATTGAATCAGGCATGAGGCAGTATCTACAATGTACCTGTATGGGGTGAAGATGTGATAAATACACCTTTGCAAACAGTGTAGACCCAGATCAAATGGCTCCTGTATGAGCCATCTGAGTAGGGATGCTCTGTTTGCTTAAGAAATAATATAGATCAGACATTGCACTAGAAATGTTTTTGCCGACATGGGTCTGCACTGTTTGCTTATGTTCATGTGCCTTTTTCCTTTGTAATACTAGCTGTACAACTTACAGTCAAAACAATATACCCGATATATCGTCGATGGACCAGTTCTTGCTTGACATACCAATTCTATTGTTAAGAAATAAACAGTTCAACTTATATTAACCCTTTCCATCATAAAAACGTGTTTTCACGCATCTGCAGAGTAGACCAAGATCAGACGGCTCCTATAGGAGCCGTCTGATCAGGGTCTGCTCTGTTTGTTAATGGAATTTGAAAGATCTGTTTCTTTACTTTCTGAAATGGATACACTGTTTCACCTTCCATATTTCATTATAATATTTTTTGACCATGAATATTCAGTAGGTATTGAAATTTGAAATAAATATAGAACCGGGAAAGGGTTAAAATGTAATTGATTTCCTATATGCCAATCGTTTATCTCAAAACTCACTTATATATCTAGATGACAAAGTATATCTTAAGTTACAGGAAAAGACCCTGTCCATTTTCAGCAAAATCTTGCATTTTCAGAAAACTGGTCAAGTGCAAAAGCTTTTTAAAGAGTAAAAACAGCAAAAGTTTCAGACAAAAACTTATTTACAAGCATTTCTAACTCTTCTAAATGCCATAAAAGTCACCCAAACTGGTCTACTGATGATGTACACTTTGTTGTATATAAATCCTCTGAACAAACATATCTGAATAAATGCAATATCACTGAGATAACAAAAACTTTTTAATTGACAATAACAACAAGGAGATTCATATAACGAGAGCATTGCAAATTTGGACAACAGTGCTGGTCTGTTGAGACAAACATTCTGTCAGTATGCTGTACTGTACCACTTAATTCTTTATCTCAAGAATATTTATGTAAGAAATAATGACATCATGAATATTTATTAGATTAATTTGTTATATTAGTACATGGGCAGAGAAAATTTTGGCCTTGACAGAAACTGTAGATTTCAATATTACATTATAAGCAAACAGAGCAGACCCTGATCAGACGGCTCCAGTAGGAGCTGTCTGATCTGGGTCTACTCTGTTTGCAAAGGCGTAGAAAGGCATATTTATGGAGTAAAGGGTTAACCCTTTACCTCATGAATATACAGTGCTCCCTCCCTACAACGTCCCTCTCAATAACGATTCCCTCCTTACAACAACGCATGTCACTGTTTCCGAAACAACAAGGCTCCAGAAACAACCTTTTTACATCGTATTTTCTTTATGCCTCCATCAAACCCTATGTTGTGACCACTCTTTAGAATCGTCACTTTGTCACTTTAGTTCTCGAAATACACCTTAACTGGGGATCTGCAAACAAGCTAATTATATTTGATTTTCCCTCCCTATAACAACTCCTTCTGAACAACACATACAATATTCGTATCCCAAAGTGTGTCGTTGTAGAGAGGGAGCACTGTATATATGAAAGAAATGACACCATGACAATTAGTTAAATTGATTAATTTTTATATGGCACATGAACACATTAATTTTTTGCCATGGCATATACTGTGGAATCGTATCTGTACTGTCATAAGCAAACAGAGCAGACCCTGAGCAGATGGCTCCTACAGGAGTTGTCTGATCTGAGTCTTAACAGTGTGCAAAGGTGTGCTGTATTTATGGAGAAAACAGTTAACTCTTTCCCTCATATAACGTGTTTTCATGCATTTGCAAACAGAGTAGACCCAGATCAGACGGCTCCTACAGGAGCCGTCTGATCAGGGTCTGCTCTGTTTGCTAATGGAATTTGATAGATCTGTTCCTTTACTTTCTGAAATGGCTACAATGCCCCATCTTCCCTATTTCTCTGTAACTATTTTGTCCAGGAATAGTCGGTAGGTATTGAAATTTGAAATAAACACAGAACAGGGAAAGGGTTAAACAAACTTTGTATGCTAATCACAGAAGGAAATCGTTGCACAGGTAATTAACAATATTATTCCAGGATAATTTAGTCTAAGAGTAATATGCCTTCAACAGCAATAAATCCTTAAATGGTCCCATGTATCAAATATTTCACATGCTTTAATGGTCCCATGTATCAAATATTTAAAATACTTCAATGGTCCCATCTGCCGAATATTTCAATGGTCTCATGTTTTAAATATTTCAAATACTTAAATGGTCCCATATTTCAATACTTTGCCTCATGTTTCAAATTTTTAAAATGCTTTTATGGTAGAATATTTGAAAATATTTCAATTAACTCCTCTTATAAAATATTTTGGTATATTAATCTTTACTATTTCATGGGTAAATTTATAATCTTTGCAAAAAGTTTGGATCCTGATGAGAGACCAAGTAACTCAAAATCTAACCAAGATCCAAACTGGTTCATACTCAGATTCAAGAGCAGTAACTCTGCAGATACTAGTTTAATCTGCATAAAAGACCAGGCCTGGTGCCCAAAAAACCTTTTCAGTCCGAGTACAATTTCGTTCTCAAGCATTTTACCAGTCATATTTTGATTAAAGCTACATCAAAATCTGACCAATCTGGAGCTTGAGTATGATTTTGTACTCCGACTCAGCTCATAAATATTCATGATATTACTTCTTACATGAATATTCAACAGGGAAAAGGTTATGGAGGTCAAAGTTGAAGATCGCAAATTGTAACCTGCTTATACTTTTCCAATACTACATAAATCTACACAAAAATACCAGGTGCACAACTACAATTGATTACAAATAATCAAGTTCATTACTGGATGTGACATCAATCATTTTTGTAGTTATGTACTATAGTAAAACCTCTCTATAACGGCAACTAAATTGTGTTAATTAGTTGGTATTTACTATTTAGGGCAGGTGGTTGCTTAAAGTAAGGTGAAAGTAAAACAGAACGCTCCTATAGGAGTGTTCTGTTTTACTTTCACCTTGCTTTAAGCAGCCACCAGCATTTTACACAAAATACTTAATGTAATTTAGTGGCGGTTATAGAGAGGTTTTACTGTATACATACAAACTGTTGAAAGCACAAAGCTAAATCATTCCATCCAACACATACATACACACACCTCACCCTGTTATAAGTGGAAGCACATAATTATAGAAAGGCAGATGGCAATTGCTCAGTATCCTAAACTTTAACCCTTTCCTTACTGAATATTCATGTAAGAAATAACGATGTCATGAATATTTATCCCTTTCCCTGTTCTATGTTTATTTCAAATTTCAGTACCTACTGATTATTCATGACAAAATAGTTATAATGAAATATGGGAGATGGAACACTGTAGCCAATTTAGAAACTAAAGACACAGGTCTATCAAATTTCATTAGCAAACAGAGTAGACCCTGATCAGACGGCTCTAGGAGCCGTCTGATCTGGGTCTACTCTGTTTGCAAATGCGTGAAAACACGTTTGTATAAGGGAAAGGGTTATTAGCTGATTTTTTATAATGTAAGCTTCTTCAATGAATTATTTTGCTTTGACAAAAACTATAGAATTAGATCATGTCAAAAGCAAACAGAGCAAACCCTGATCACACCACTCATACAGGGGCCATCTAATCTGAGACTACTCTGTTTGCAAATGCATGAAAATGCTTTTATTATGAAGGAAATGGTTTAATAAACTACATGTACAACTTTGAAATATATCTGAAACTTAATAAATCAATCACAGAATAAAATACACACTAATCATTTAGCAATAAATTTTACAACCTCAAATGCCAAAAAAATAATCTCTTAGAAGTCATCTGACAATATATTTACAACCTCTAATGCAAAAGTACAGTATAAACCTGTGTTACAATCCTCTTTCCCTGAAAAGAATTTTTAACTCTTTCCTCCATGAATATTCATGTAAGGAATAATGACTCCATGAATATTAATTAGATTTGTTATAATATCACATGGACACATACATTTTTGGTCAGTGCAGAAACTGAAGAACCATATCTATATAACTTTGCATATCAGAAGCAAACAGAGCAGACCCTGATCAGACAGCTCCTATAGGAGCCGTCTGATCTGGGTCTACTTTGTTTGCAAATGCGTAGAAAGGCGTATTTATGGAGTAGAGGGCTGAGATAGGTGATAGCTTAATGCAGAGCAAATGTAATATATAAAGCTCCTATAGGAGCTTATAGCATTACTTTAGTCCTGCATTAGGCAACCATCTGCATTTACAGACTTCCAATTGAATACATTAAGTGGTCAGATGAGAGAGGATCTACAGTATCTATCAACAATTGAAAAATCTCGGAAGAGCAATCTTTAACTATCTTCTGTCAAGTTAAACCCTTTGTATATACCCCTTTCCCTGTTCTATGTTTTTTCCAAATTTCAATACCTACCGATTATTCATGAACAAAATAGTTATAATGAAATACCTAATGTTGTATTGCAACCATTTTAGAAGGTAAAGAAACATCTTTCATCAAATTCTATTAGCAAACAGAGCAGACCCTGATCAGACGGCTCCTATGGGAGGCGTCTGATCTGTGTCTACTCTGTTTGCAAATGCATGAAAACACGTTCATATGAAGGAAAAGGTTAAAAAGATGTTACCCAGATGAGACATTGAGAAACCTTGTGTCTCATCCATACTATTTAACCTTTACTCTATGAATATTCATGAAAGAAATTATGACATCATGAATAGTAATCAAATGGCACATGATATTTTGACAAAACAGAAATTGTAGAATACAATCTATATTATTCAATAAGCAAACAGAGCAGACCCTGATCAGACAGCTCCTACAACAGCCATCTGATCTGGGTTTTCTCTGTTTTCAGATACTTTAACAGACATATTTATGGAGTAACAGGTTAATACTTCAACTTTGGGGAAACATGTGTGAGTTTCTAAAAGCATCATATAGCTGGTAAGTTATCAGAATCAACACAACATGAAAACATTCAGTTTTATCACAGATCTGGCAGCTCAGCAGTTTGTACAGAGTGTACCTGAGAGCAGACTATGGGCAAATAGTAATTTTTACTACACTCTGTACTGCCTCTATATCAACCCTATCTCCTTACGGAAATTCATGCAAGAAATAATGACATCATGCATATTAATTTTTAACCCTTTCCCTCATATAAACGTGTTTTCACGCATTTGCAAACAGAGTAGACCAAGATCAGACGGCTCCTAGAGGAGCCGTCTGATCAGGGTCTACTCTGTTTGCTACTAGAATTTGAAATATCCTGTTTCTTTGCTTTCTAAAATGTCTACAATGTTCCACCTTCCATATCTCTTTTAATTATTTTTGTTAATGAATAATCAGTAGCCTATGTATTGAAATTTGGAATAAACATTGAACAGGGAAAGGGTTAAGCCAGAATAAGAACATGGCATTTTTTGGTCATGGCAGAAACTGCAGTAGAATCTTATCAATATTATATCATAAGCAAATAGAGCAAACCCTGATCTTGGTCTACTCTGTTTGAAAAGGCGTATTTATGGTGTAGAGAGTTAAATGAACTCTCCTAAGACAAAGTGTGTTTAGCCCTTCACTACGTGGGTATTGTAATAAGGAGTCTGGATGTAATGAATATTAATTAGATTCATTTTCCTAATACAACATGAACAAGGGAATTTTTGTTTTGACCATAGCAGAAACTGTAGAATCGTATTTATATTATTTCATAAGCAAACAGAGACGGCTCAACAGAGCATGCCCTGATCGGATGAGTCCTGTGTTTGCAAAGGCATGAAAAAGTGTCTATAATGGAAAGGGTTAAACTTCTTAACCGTTTACTCCATAAATACAATGTATGCCTTTCAATGCCTTTGCAAACAGAGTAGACCCAGACCAGACGGCTCCTATAGGAGAGCCGTCTGATCAGGGTCTGCTCTGTTTGCTATTATATAATATAGACAGGATTCTACAGTTTCTTCCATGGCCAAAACATCCTGTGTCCAGGTCCTTTTACAACAACCAATCTTTATTAATAGTCATTACATCATTAATTTTTACATGAATATTCATGGAGGAAAGGGTTAAATCTGGGCTACCACACCATCTCAACTTTCCTTTCTATAAGAACAACAACAACAAAACAAGCAAAAACAATATTTTAAATAAATAAAAGATTCATATTGCATACTCATATTGCAAAAAATAAGCTGGTAAAAAGAAAGAAGTCAATAAAATTGCGTAAACAATAAATGAAGCCTCACATGGACGATGCATAAAATAAAACTAAGAACTACAAAAAAGTGATACAAACTACTAACTCAGTTTCAAATTAATAAGTGAAATCCCAAACATGAAATGTTCATTGCTTTCAAAGTTCTCATAGTTTTGTAAGTTTCTTTTATAAAAATACAGTAAAACCCCGCTAATGTGACCACTTCATAAACAGCCACTGACTTCGTTCCTATAGGAGCTTTCTGCATAACTTTCCTCCTGCATTAAGCTATCATCTGCATCTGCCACCCAGAATTATGCCCATTTTTGGTGTCGCATTAGAGGGGTTTTACTGAATTGCCCATTGGTCAAACTGTGACTCAGATCAACAGTATAAATCTTAATTAAATCTTAATACTCAAGAAAGACATAATGACATCATGAATATTAATTAGATTACTTTTTAACCCTTTCCCTGTTCTGTATTTAAGCCAAATTTCAATACCTACTGAATATTCATTAACAAAATAGTTATAAAAAATATGAGAGGTGGAACAGTGTAGACATTTTAGAAAGCAAGGAAACAGATCTATCAATATCTATTAGCAAATAGAGTAGACCCTGATTAGACGGCTCTAGGAGCCGTCTGATCTTGGTCTACTCTGTTTGCAAATACATGAAAACACGTTTATATGAGGGAAAGGGATAAAATGACACACGGACCAAGGAAAACTTTGCTGTGGTAGAAACTAGAGGCTCAGATCTATAAATAATTCAATAAGCAAATAGTGCAGACTCTGATCTGATGGCTCCTACAGGATCTACTCTACTTGCAGAGAAGTTAAAGGGTGTGTTTATGGAATAGCGGGTTAACCCATTACCTCATAGGCTAGTTTTAGATCCAACCTCTTTGAATAAATCTACCAAAAAGGAGCATTAACTAGAAAAAAGGAAAAAATTGGGATTTTGAAACCATTGTGATAAATAGAGCAATTGCTCCTATACGAGCAAATGCTCTATTCATCACAATGGTTTCAACAGGTGACTTTTGCAGAGGCGTCAATATGAGGGAGTAGCTTGAAGTTTGCTAGGAAAAGCTCTTGAAGCAGTGGGCAATGTTTTAACCCTTTACTCCATTAATAAGCCTTTCTACGTCTTTGCAAACATAGAAGGCCCAGATCTGACGAATCCTATCAGGGTCTGCTCTGTTTGCTTACGAAATAATATTGATGTGATTTTTGGCGTATCATCAGGATCCAAACTGTTTGTAACTATGACTGTTTCTTGAAACAAAACTAAAGAAAAATAAAATTGAAAAATTGCAGCAGACGACAAAGTTTGCAGATGACAAATTTTGGCAGCTAAAGAGTTAAGAAAATTTAGCAGATGAGTACCCCTCTGAACGTTACTGCCTATCTGTAGGACAGGTGACAGCTTAATGCAGGGTGAAAGTCATGCAGGAGCTTTCTACATGACTTTCACCCTGTATTAAGCAGCAACCAGCCAACAATATCTAAATTCTTCTCTACTAGAATTCCGGTTTAGAGGGGATTTTACTGTATATGCTAAAACAGCAGACCCTGATCAGACAGCTCCTGTAGGGTCTGTCTAATCTGGGTTTACCTTGTCTGCAAAGGCGTTAAAGATCAGATTAACAAGTATACATTTGGTACATTTGCAAACAAAGTAGACCCAGTTCAGACAGCTCCTGTGGGAGTTGTCAAATCAGGGTCTACTCTGTTTGCTACTGAATAATATAGATCAGATTCCGAAGTTTCTGTCACAACCAAAAAGTTTCTTTTTAATGTGTAATTATAACATTTCAGTCTATCAATATTAAAACTGATTAAAATAAATGGAGAAAAAAAAAACAATACAAATTTGCAGAAAAAATGGAAACGGGTAACTTTTTTGGTTAACAAAAATCAACAACATGCTATAAATGCTATCAGTAAAGTAAAAAATAAGTAGGTAAAGCCCTTCACCGCATCTAATTAGCAATAATCAAAGAATAAAACAAAACATGGCACTGACGGTAAAATGTAAGTTTGCAGATTGGTAAATCAACTTCTGTTCTATGAGATTCATACATAAAGCTGTTACAGTATAAAATTCATTTTATATACTGGCAAATGTAGGTTAAAGCCTTTACTCCATAAATAAGCCTTTCTACGCCTTTGCAAACAGAGAAGACCCAGATCAGATGGCTCCTTTAGGAGCCGTCTGATCAGGGTCTGCTCTGTTTGCTTATGGAATAATATAGATCTATTTTGCCTTGTAGATAGATCTGATTGTATACTTTTGCCTTGTCAAATAGTTCATGTGTTACATAATATGAAATTATAAATATTAATCTAATTAATATTCATGTCGTCATCATTTCTTTCATGAATATTCATGGAGTAAAGGATTAATACTTCTACAAGGTTCACTGCATGAGAAAAGATATCTGGTTGTATTACAGTGTACAGCCATATCACGTGTTTATAGATATAGCGTATAACTAATTAGATTAACCCTGGTTCCCTGTTCTGTATTTAGGCCAAATTTCAATACCTACTGAATATTCATTAACAAAATAGTTATAAAGAAATATTGAAGGTGGAACATTGTAGACATTTTAGAAAATAATGAAACATACCTATCAAATTCTATTAGCAAACAGAGCAGACCCTGATCAGACGGCTCCTCTAGGAGCCGTCTGATCTGGGTCTACTCTGTTTGAAAATGCGTGAAAATACGTTTATATGAGGGAAAGGGTTAACTGTCATAATAGTACATGACTACAGTAGTTTTTGGCTATGGCAGAAACTAAAGAATCATATCTATATCATATCACAAGCAAACAGAGCAGACCCGACACCAGACGGCTCCTATAGGAGCTGTCTGATCTAGGTCTACCCTGAAATGGCGTAAAAAAGTATTTATGAGGAGATAATCAAGGTTTTCACTGTTTGAAAGTCACAAGAATTTCCAGTAATTATTCTAACCTGACAAACAGGGTAGACCTGATTAGATGTCTTAACTGACAACTACAACAGGACTTGTCTTAAGTGATCATTTAAAACAACTACATGTAATTCCGGGTCTTTAAGCAAGGTTTTAGCTTTAAGCAGAGCAAAACGAGCTTTCTGCATTACTTTTGCTCTTCATTAAGCAGCCACATGCTTCATTAGACTCCTTTATTTAATCAGTAAATGGTTGCTTAACCCTTTCCTCCATAGGCTATTTTTAGATCCAATCTCTTTGAATAAATCTATCGAAAAGGAGCATTAATTAGAGAAAAGGATTTTTTTTAGAATTTTGTAGTTTGAAACCATTGTGATAAACAGAGCATTTGCTCCTATAGGAGCAAATGCTCTATTTACCACAATGGTTTCAACAGGTGACTTTTACAGAGGAATAGGCGTATTTATGGAGGAAACGGTTAAAACAAGTAGACCCAGAACTGTATTCTAGTTCTACTTTTTCTACAGCATGTAGGCGCTTAGATGGTACCCTGTCACACGAAACAGTTCAATTCAGTCTGTAATATTTAACTCTGCTGTCTTGTCTGTAGAGGAAAGTTCTCGCCCAGGGTAACTGTGACTGGTTCTATGGTGTCCGACTCCTCCTCTAGCTTGATGTAGAGTGAATTTGGTTTGTAGTGATAGAACCAGGTCATCAACATGAACACAACTGTATCTACAAACATCAGGCAAGCAAACAGGAAGAACTCGGCCGCCTGCAGAAACAGAAAGACAAATACATGTGATCAGTGGTATGTTAACCTTTTACTTCATATAAATGCTTTTTCATGCATTTGCAACTATTACAGGGCAATAACAACAAGGAGCATCAAACAAAATGTGAAATGATTGATACCGAGGGTAACACAAAAGAGGAAAAACATTACTTCCATCACGGTCCTTGATAATAGTAGCATGGCAGAGAGAGTCATGAAATGTTATTACAAATTGGTTATCACAGACATTGCTACTGCATTCACATTAATATTGACATAGTAATTACATTATCACTTTACTCCATAAATATTTATGCAAGAAATAATGGCATCAAGAATATTAATTAGATTCAATTTTATAATGGCATATGAACATGTGATATTTTTGCCATGACAGAAAATGTAGAATCGGATCTATATTATATTATAAGCAAACAGAGCAGACCCTGATCAGACGGCTCCTATAGGAGCCGTCTGATCTGGGTCTGTTCTGTTTGCAAAGGCGTATTTATGATGTAAAGGGTAATTCTACATTCTTTCACAGGAATGCCAATCTGGATAAGTTGTATACATAATACCACACCCTTTCAGAGAACATAGAAGTCATATCAGTTAAAGACATGAAATATATTTACATTAGAATTATCACCTTTGACAAACTTCGGCAATTAATACAAAGGCATTAGTCTTGCTTAACCCATTTCTATAAATGTATTTTCATACATTTGCAAACAGAGTAGACCCAGATCAGACAGCTCCTATAGGAGCCATCTAATCAGGGTCTGCTATGTTTGCTAATTGAATTTGAAAGATCTGTTTCTTTACTTTCTAAAATAGCTACAATGTACCATCTTCCATACTTCATTATATTTTGTCCATGAATATCCAGTAATGAATGAATGAATGAATGAATGAAATGAAATGAATGAAAGACTTTATTTAACGAAGGTAGCTCAATTAGTCATACTGACTAATCTACCTTGAGGCCCTCAAACAAGCATTTCATAGAAAATATAAAACAGCAAAACATATATCTAGATAAGCAGTTAACAACAAATCAATTTTCAGAAATTTAGGTATTGTAATTTTGAATAAACATTAAACAAGGAAAGGGTAGTTGAAATATGTTGAATTTACGGGATTATCAACATTATCTCACCTGGTTAGGTAACCCATTATTCCATGAATATTAATGAAAGAAATAAATGACTTCATGCATAATAATTAGCCCTAATTTTAAATCAAAGGCCTGAATGGCCATAATGGCGTTTGGGTTTGATATGGATGTTATGTGTAAGGGGGGAAATTGATGTACACGTTAATAACAATAACGTCTTGGAATTGATAACAGTATTAATAACAACACATTTTTGTGAAACACTATGCCCCTGATTGTGACAAATATAAATTTGACCCGTAATGCGACATTTAACTGTAATATAACCTTGATTTTAATAAGCCCCCCCTCCTCAACCCCCCCCCCCCCCCCAAAAAAAATTAAATAAAATAAATAAATAAAAATGTTCGCCTCTGTAAGTTGCATAGACATGCCAGGTTTGAAGTATGTATGTGCAATGGCTACAAAGTTATTGCCAACATTAAAGTTGGAGCCAAGCCAACAAACCAACAAAGTCAGCCCCCCCCCCCCACCCCTTGATTGGGGGCATAAAAATATGACAGACTGAAACAAAAGGAGCCATCTCATAATCTGCTGTTTATATATAGACATGCTTCTAGTTTCTACTATGGCAAAATAATATCTTAATTATATTCATGATGTCATTATTTCTTATATGAATATTCATGAAGTAAAGGGTCAATTAATGCTTTCATGTCCAAAGCTGATGCAAAAACTGAAGCACAACATCAAAATGATACAAAGGCTACCTATAATCCTACATTTTTTGTTCAACTAATTCTTACACATAACATTTATTTTTCCATGTTCAGCACTCGTTTATTTTGAATAAATGTAGTCTGCTTACAAATTTGTAGGTAGACTGTTTTTATTTTTAATTACTAAGTAGATCCATACATGTACATACAATTACGGTAGTTGTTTGGAACCTGATGAAACTCAAATACAGAACTACAGTCAGAAGTAGAGTTGTAAGCTGGGAAAGACATTTCAACAAATTGCTACCTACTTTCGCTTTTACACGACACAAACGTCTTGAGCAAAAGGCGACTCGGCGGTTACACGATCCTTGTCCTTTATGAAACTTCCTATTTCTAATTTTGAGTACGGGTCAAACGGAAATGACCGAATACGATGCAAAAGGCAGTTTGATTGGCTGAAGATGTAGGTCTATATGCTAATCAGTTACGAATGTGTATAAAAATGCAATCGGAAACCTCGGCTATATTCCTTCTGCTTTAGAACCCCAAGGTGTTGCGAAAACTACGGTAAAAATATTTGTTCGCGTCTTCTTCTTCCGATTAAAGTACAGGGCCCACTCTGGAGCATCGACGTACTTGGAGTTTATTAAAATTCAAGACTTTTAAAAAGTTTATCTTTGTGTAGATTAGTAGTAATTATCTCACACAGCGAATTATTATTAAATACATGAAAAGTAAACAAATACATGAACATTTTACAACCAAACTAGTGCAGACTTGTAGAAAACTATTTTGTCTTGCGCATGTTCACTAGACAAGTGAACTCGTTGCCGTAAAGAGACCAACTAGTATATGGCGTTCTGAACGCCATAACAACACATGAACACACAAATATTTAACCAAGACAGAAAGTGTAGAATAAGATCTATATTGTGTCCTAAACAAACATAGTAGACCCTGATCAGACGGCTCTGATCTGGATCTCTGATTGCAAAGGCTTATTCATGGAGCAAAATGTTAATTGAAATACAGTAAAACCTCTCTATAATGGCCACTAAATTATGTTAATTAGTTGGTATTTAGGGCAGGTGGCTTATTTAGGAGCGCTCTGTTTTACTTTCACCTTGCTTATAGTGCCTATAGGAGCGTTCTGTTTTACTTTCACCTTGCTTTAAGCAGCCACCTGTATTTAACACAAAATACTTGATGTAATTTAGTGGCGGTTATAGAGAGGTTTTACTGTATGTTGAGTTTATGGGATTATCAACATTATCTTACCTGGTTAGGTATAGATTTTATATTGGCTACAATGATGACCACAAGGTCTCCAAAGGACACGGTCAACAACCAAATGGCCTGAACCACAGACTTCATGGAGTTGGGGGCCTGAAAGAAATAGAATTCCAATAACTGAACATGAAAGAAATGAGCAGGATAAAGGAGACTTTCACCCCCCACCCCACCTCCTCCCAGCCATTTACTCCATGAATATTCATGTAAGAAATAAATGACATCATGAATATTGATTAGATCAGTTGTTGATAGACCTGGGTCTATTCTATTTGCAAAGGTGTAATATAGATAATATCTATAGAGTAAAGAGCTAAGCTGTAATAGTGTCAAATAATACAACTTTATTATCAAGGCCCCATATCAAGGATCCTTTCACTGAATGAAGGCCTTTAACCATTTCCTTTTTGAATATTCATTTAATTTAAAGAAATAATGGCATTATGAAAATTCATTATCTAAATATTTATAAAGTCATATGTACTCATGAACTTTTGGTATTGGTAGAAACTGTAGAGTCGAATCTATTATAATTTTATAAGCAAACAGAGCAGATCCTGATCATACGGCTCATACAGTAATAGATCTGACTCTACAGTTTCTAAAAATACCAAAAATTCCTGTGTACATTGTACATGCACTACTGTAAAAACTAAGCTAATTAATATTCATGATGTCATTATTTCTTTCATGAATATTGAGCAGGGAAATAGTTAACCATTTCCTCCATAGGCTATTTTAAGACCCAACCTCTTTGAATGAATCTACCAAAAAGGAGCATTTACTAGAGAAAAGGAAAATGTTAGAATTGTGTAGTATTGAAACCATTGTGATAAATAGAGCATTTGCTCCTATGGAGCAAATGCTCTATTTATCACAATGGTTTCAAGAAGTGACTATTCCAGAGGTGTAAAAGGCGTGTTTATGGAGGAAATGGTTAAATCCAATCAGTAGTTATTGAAGTGAAACAGCCCAAATGAGAAACAAGAGGGCCATTGGCCCTATATCGCTCACCTGAGTTACAGTAATACATGTATATTGACACGTTAATTTTTCAGTGGACAACATTTCTAGCAGATGAAATAAGCTTAGTGCACTGCTTTCACCCTTTCACTGCTGAATAAACTTGAACTGGATTCAGAACTAATACCAAGTGACTGGTTGACCAAGATCTAAACTGTTTACAACTTGTGCCATTTTTGCCTAATAGCTCAAAATGCCTAAAACTGGTCTTTGAGAAATTCAAATGACTTCAATAAAGCTATGCAATTATACCTTGACCCAGGTATATAGGCAAATAAAGTGCTAGGCAGTACATAATGCCAGTTTTTGTGTGAAATGACCAATAAGAATATCTTTAAAAATCGTTTAACCCTTTCCCTCATATAAAGCTGTTTTTATGCATTAGCAAACAGAATAGACTCAGATCAGACGACTCCTACTGAAGCTGTCTGATCTGGGTCTTCTCTGTTTCTTTTGACACAATATAGATCGGATTCTACAGTTTTTGTCAAAGCAAAAACTTCTCTTCAGAGAAATAATGTGTTTTACACATTAAAAATAAGAGTAGACTAGATCAGACGGCTGCTATAGAAGCTGTCTGATCAGGGTCTGCTCTGTTTACATTTGACAAGATATAGATTTGATTTTACAGTTTTTTTCAAAGCTAAAACTTCTATTTATGGCAATAACAATTTTTTTAAGCATTAGCAAACAAGAGTAGCCCCAGATCAATTTTTGTCAAAGCAAACAGGTTAAGGGTTAATAGGTGTTTAGAAATAATTCTAGCTCTAGGTGTGAATATCTGATGATAATTCAATTAAACGGGTCATTAGTTTTTTTTAACAATTGAAATTGAGAAGAGTTATGTCTACTGTCATAATTAAGTTATATTTACTCAGTTATTTCATTAATATCATACAAGATTCAGACATTTTAGGACTTTGTATTGTGTTGTCATCAACTTTTATAAAAAAAAAAGTTATATTTAAGATGCTCTCACATCTAATTTGAGAGACATTGGAAGACACCATGTAACCTCACACTACACACTGGGGTTAATGGGTCAACATCCCTTTCAAAATGCCTTTAATGTTTCGTCAGCAACAAAAAGTTATTGTCATCTGCTTCAATTCTTAAAATAAACTTACTTTCATTTTTTTGCAAAAATATGGTTAAGATGACAAACAGTTTGGATCCTGATGAGACGCCGCAGTATGCGGCCTCTCATCTGGATCCAAACTGTTTGCATAGGTAATCACAGTTTCACCACTAGCATGCAAAGAGTTAAGAGTCATGCATTGACCTGGAGAGATTTTACTGCCCAGCCCTGTAACCTTTGAACTGCTGCGGCGGGTCTGCAGTTTAGGATCTGGAGTTGTTTATTTAACCCTTAATTTCCCTCATATAAACTTGTTTTCATGCATCTGCAAACAGAGTAGACCCAGATAAGGTGGCTCCTATAGGATCAGGGTCTGCTATTTGCTAATGGAATTTGATAGATGTTTCTATGCCTTCTAAAACAGCTACACTGATTCACCTTCAACATTTCATTATAAATAGTTATAAATAGAATGATACTAGAACTCCAATGCAGTTATCTCCCTTTGTCCCTTATGGCTATGCTGATGGGACAAGGGAAATAACTGTGAGGAAATTACCTTTTAAGTGTTACAGATTCTGATGTTAAGTAGCATAAAACCCCAGGGTGAGACCATTTTTGGCCCAGGGGTCATTATTTGAACACACCTGGTAGTGGTATATTAGGTGATGCTTCATACCAAATATCTTAGCTCTAGATTATGTGGTTTCAGACAAAAAGATTTTTAAAGGTTTCCCTATATAAGTCTATGTAAAAACTACAAGCCCCAGGGCAGGGCCATTTTTGGCCCGGGGGTAATCATTTTAACAAACTTGGTAAAGGACCATTAGATGATGCTATATACCAAATATCAAAGCTCTAGAAATTGTGGTTTCAGAGAAGAAGATTTTTAAAGATTAAAAAAAAAAACCTGTAAAAGTAGTGGGGTGGGGCCATTTTTTGCCCGGGGGTCATGATTTTAACAAAACTGATAGAGGACACCCTAAGGTACATTTCTGTGAAATTTGGTTGAAATCCTCCCAGTGGTTTAGGAGAAGAAGTCATTTGAAATAAAAGTGAACGGACAGACGGACAGACGGACGACAGGCGGTCACAATAGCTCACCTTGAGCCTTTGGCTCAGGTGAGCTAAAAACAACTGTACCTGAGAGTAGGCAAAGGAGAGGCCACTGATTGAGAAGAGAACCTCTCCTAGGGTTATCAGTAGATACTGTGGGATCATCCAGGCTATGGACACCGAGTTCATCTCCAAATCTTCAAACACCGTCACGTCAGGCTGGGGGAATTGAAATAGAAATAAAATTTAAAGAACTATAGAGAGCAAGCTAAAATACCCCATGCCGCCACATTATCAGAAATGATGCCCATGACAGATTCCTCTGAAAATCAAACTCATCTAAACTTTTATTCATGATAATTTTTAAAAGCAGATTTGAGATAAATTGGTTCATGAACAACAATGTATTATGATTATGACTGACGGATGGACTGACGGACAGATGGGTCAAAAGCAATATACCCCATAGAACTTCGTTGCGTGGGGTATAACTTTATTCTGCAAACATATAACTTAGAGAAAATACATTTATTTTGGCATTAATTCACAAACACACACTCAGATTCAAATCAAATTCTACCAGAACATTCTTCACCATAGGCTATTTTTAGACCCAACCACTTTGAATGAATCTACCCAAAAGGTGCATTTACTAGAGAAAAGTAAAATTTTGTAGATTAAAACCATTGTAATAAATAGAGTATTTTCTCCTTTAGGAGCAAATGCTCTATTTATCACAATGGTTTCAACAGATGATAAATTGGTCAAGAAATGGAAGTGTTAGATGAACAACAAAGTATTATGATTATGACTGACGGACGGACTGACGGACAAATGGGTCAAAAACTATATACCCTATGGAACTTATAGTCTGCAAACATAACTTATAGAAAATACATTTATTTCGGGATGAACTTACAAACACACGCTCAGATTCAAATCAAATTCTACCAGAATATTCTTAAACATGATTCATTGATTCCAAACCTCATACCAGAATATTCTAAAACATGTTACACCTTATTCCATAAATATGCATGTCTACACCTATGCAAAGTAGAATAAGAGCCTTGACTACAGCTAGATGCTTTAACATAGAGAAGTGAATTGAGTATTACCTCTTCTAAACTGCCATCTATCACCACTGTGTATACCCCACCTGCCCCAAATGTCATTATAACATCAGTGTTGATCCACGCAGTCAAATCCTTGTTTGGTATATGCAGTATGTATCTGAAACATTAAATTAACTCATTACATCAAAGGCTATTTTTAGACCCATTCCCTCATGTGCAACTTATGGATTATTTAACCCTTTCCCTCATATAGACGCCTTTTCACACATTTGCAAACATAGTAGACCCAGATCAGACGGCTCCTGTAGGAGCTGTTCGATCAGGTTCTGATCTGTTTGCTTATGGTATAACACAGATCTGATTCTACACTTTCTGTCTGAACCAAAATGTCCTGTGCGCCATTATCAAAAATACATGTAATGTAATTAATAATCAGGATACATGCAACCGATGTCAGTATTTCTAACATGATATGCAACAAGCAAGGGAATAAGGCACCTAAAAATAGACCAATAGCATGCTACAGGAACTTAGCTCAAGGTTGGAAGTTTCAGACTTACTTACTGGTGTAAATATTGATTAACTTCTGTTTCTGCCAACTATGGGCAAATTGGATGCCCCAGAGAGGGGGAGCGGATACGGAGAAACCTGGGTGTGATGCCCTACTCTCATTATCAACAGAGTGTCACTTACTTTCCTGGATCTATTTCTTTGTACACTGTAGCAGAATACTGAGATGTATTGAACGGAACTCCCACACCGGCTGTCACAGGTCCCTTTTGTCCTGAGGCTACAATCATCACACTGTGTGACTCAATGACAATGGTACTGAAGACACTGGAAAAATGAGTTCAGAGTTCATATAATAAACCTGTTTTAACCCTTTGCTTGCTGAATTTTAAAATGCATTTCTCCTTCTATACCCATTCCCTGTTGTATAATTACATATATCTTCACTGTGCACAAGTATTTCGCTATGCAATCACTGCTGTGGAGTGCACTGGATGCACAATCAACTTGTAAATAGTGCAGACCCTGATGAGACAGCTCCTGCAGGAGCTGTCTCATCTGGGTCTTCACTATTTACAGGTAGGTATATTGACGTGAATAGCAAGCGAAGGATAAACCTGTTCCTCCATGAATATTCATGGACACTAAATCAATGTACAAAACAATCAAACTTGATCATATTTTTAAGTTAGAGAGCGGACAAGGCTGAAATGCTCAATTTTCTAATTCAAGAGCCACAACACTGAAGTGCCTTGGGTGTTTTGGCAGGTTATCAATCTTGACCCAGATATTATAGCAATACACATTTTCATGAAGATTTGGGAAGATCAGATAAAAAACTGTTTGACTTATGGTTGTCATGGTTAATCATTGATGGTTTGATTCTTTGTTCTACCAATTCAAATTTCACTAACCTTGAACAGCCTGTAATGAATAGGGAAATCAAATTACACTGAAAATATTTTTATACTGGCATATGTTATTTTTGTTTCCCTTCATCTTGCAATGACGGCATTTAATGCAGGTTTCAGATTATTCAGTGTTTAATAACATGTACAAGTCGAAAATACAGCTAAGTATTGTTTTTTCCTCGACTGGCAATAGGATAAAAAGACAAGCTGTTGCTTAATGCAAATAGATGTCAAACAAGGACCCAAAGCAGAATCTTTCTGGTTTACTTTTGATCAGCATTATGCAGCCACTCTCAACTTCACTAAGATAATATGACCACAAACAGTTTCATGCAGTTTGGTTAAGATTGAATTAAAACTGGTTGATTTACAGAGCGGACAAGGGTGAAATAGGCATTTTGACTAAATGAAAGGACCATAACGCTAAAATGCCTAGGGCTATTTGGCTGGTAATCAAACTTTACTATTAGGGCTGTTCCATTTAAATGGAATAGAAGGCACTTTCAAATTCGGCCACCCACCCATAGAAGTTTTTATTAATGCACAAACCAAATAGTACTATTTTTGCAGCGAAACCCACCCATGCATAGCTGTTTTTTAAAATGCCTTCCTGCTCCCGATAAACATTTAAAAGATAATATGATCAAACACAATTCCATGACGTTTGGTGATGATCAGATAAAAGCTGGTTGACTTAGAGAGTAGACAATGCTAAAATAGGCAATTTTTAACTGTGTAATTCTTACCTTACAGCAGCATCTCCATGTTTTGGTTTGTTTCTTTGTTCGTAGAACTGAAAACAAGGTCAAATGCAGTAGACTACATCTTTTAATCCTTTACTCCATAAACATGCATTTTAACCCCTTTGCAAACTGAGAAGACCCAGATAACATGGATGATTAGGGTCTGCTCTGTTTGCTTATGTAATTAAAGAACTTTAGTGAGCAAGCTCACACACCCCACGCCACCACACTGTCAGAGAAAAAATGTAAATGTGGTTCCCCATGACAAATTGCTCTGAAAATCAAACTCATCCAAGCTTTTATTCATGACAATTCTTAAAGGAAAATTTGAGAACAACTGGCCAAGAAATGAAAGTGTTCGATAAGCAATTGTGTATTAAGATTCACGGACGGACTGACCGGTGGATGGACTGACGGACTGGTCAAAATCTGTATATCCCGTGCAACTTCATTGTGTAGGGTATAATAATATATACTGATACCAAAAGACACTGAACTTTTAACTTAAGAAACATTAAATAGTGCCACTTTTCCCTTTGACCTCTATGTATGTAACCTTTATTGATAGCTGCCCTAAATTTTCATCTTAAAATATGCATTTTGTAGCCAAGAAAATTTCAAACATTTTGATACTAAATTATGTGTCTTCATTGTTGCCAGAAAAGGCTCTGAAACATTCATACAAGTCTAATGCATGCTTTCTTGTTGGAGTCAGTATACAGTAAAACCTGTCTTAACCCTTTCCCTGTTCTATATTTGTTTCAAATTTCAATACCTACTGAATATTCATGGACAAAATAGTTATAATGAATATGAAAGGTTGGATATTGTAGCCATTTTAGAAACTAAAGAACCAGATCTATCAACTTCTTTAGCAAACAGAGCAGACCCTGATCAGATGGCTCCTCTAGGAGCCGTCTGATCTGGGTCTACTCTGTTTGCAAATGCGTGAAAACACGTTTGCATGAGGGAAAGGGTTAAGCAGCCATTCATTTATTTATTATTCATTTATCCTATACAGGGAGCTTTCTGCATTACTTCTGACCTGCATTAAGCCACCATCTGCCTTGCAGACCCATAGTTAGACCTCTTTTTGATGACCTTTCCTTCATACAAATACCTTTGCAAACAGAGTAGACCCAGATCAGATATCTCCTGTAGAGTCTGCTCTGTTTGCTTATGGAGTTAAACAGATCTGATCATACAGTTTTTGTTAAAGCAAATAATTCCCTTGGAACATTTTACATGATGAAAATGACCAATCAACATGATGAAAATGACCATCAATATTGATGAAGTGACCAATTCACTCAAAAATGTTCATTAGGAAAAGGTTAAACTACCATATTCCTTGAAAAACCAACAATTAAACCTTCTTTTGTAGAGATGCTTAAGCGTGGTTTCCCTGTATATCAACACAATTTCCTTAACCCTTTACTCCTTGAATATTTATGAAAGAAATGGTGATGTAATGTATATTAATTAGATTAATTTTGATAATGATACATTGACACAGGAGTTTTTGGCTATAGTAGAAACTGTAGAATCATATCTTAGATCTATATTATTTCATAAGCAAACAGAGCAGACCCTGATCAGATGGCTCCTACAGGAGCCATCTGATCTGGGTCTACTCTATTTGCAAAGACGTATTTATGGAGGAAAGGGTTAAGATGATATAGAGTAAAACCTCTCTATAACGGCCACTAAATTCTGTTAAGTAGTTGGTATATTGGGCAGGTGGTTGCTTAAAGCAAGGTGAAAGTAAAACAGAATGCTCCTATAGGAGCGTTCTGTTTTACGTTCACCTTGCTTTAAGCATCCACCTGCCTTTAACACAAAATACTAGATGTAATTTAGTGGTCGTTATAGAGAGGTTTTACTGTACATTCATCCTACTCACCTGTTTAACCTTCAGTTGATTCCCATCCAAATAAACAATCATCCTGTACGAGTTTTCTCCCTCAAAGGTGAAGATAGCCGTGTAGGGTAGTAGTGCATCGTTTTTACATTTTGGCACAGCTTCTATAGAGTACTGACCCTCCGCTCGCTGTAGCATATCACTGATCTGCATAAAAAAGTTTGAGGGTAATTTTTAAAACAGTTACTATGGTAACCAAAGTGACTAATATCACCAGGGTCCTTTTCTTTTATGATTTGAATGTGAGGATGGAACCTCCAAGCGAAATTTTGTGTATTTTCAGTAAAATGCACAATATAAAGCATGATACCAGTAATGTAAGACTTGGGAAGTTGTAAACATATATGAGTTTGTTTTTTTGTTTTTGTTTTCAAATGCTTTATTCTATTTCATATAACAAATATGAGTTTTATGTTAAAGTTTGTGAAGCAGGTTGCCGATATATAATTCACTAAACATCATATTTGTCTTAAACCCTTTCCCTCATACAAACCCTTTTTCACTTCTTTTGCAAAACAGCTTCTGCAGAAGTTGTTGTCTGATATGAGTCTACTCTGTCTGCTTATGAAATAAAAAGATCTGACTCTTCAGTCTCTACAAAGGTCAATTCCCTGATTCATAAGCCCACTATATAATTCTCTAATAACATTCATGATGTCAGTTTTGCTCACATGAATATTCATTTGACAAAAGGCTAACCCGCCGCCAGCCCGCTAACCCTCTGAACATAAGGTAACATTGGCTTCCAAAATTGCTTTCATTCTCATATTCACATTTTCAGATTAAAACTTAAAAAATTCAAATGGAGCATCCTGTCACATACGTTTCCTTGGTTCCAAGCTTTGTTAGAACAGGAGAAGCCAGCTACCAAATAAAGAAGTTTGAGAATTAATAAAACCCTGCTTTAGCGACCATTTTATGAATAAACATAGCTGTCTTTAACAGAAGGTAGTTGCTTAAAACAGGATGAAAGGAATGCAGAAAGCTCCTGCGGGAGCTTTCTGCATAATTTCATCCTGCATTAAGCTACCACCTGTATGTCACCCTTCAAATTGTGCGGCTTTATGAGATACATATGCATGCCAAATATCAAGTCTCTATCTGTACTAGCTCAAAAGTTATGACCAATGTTAAAGTTGGTGACAAACAGATAAACAGACCGGGCAAAAACAATATGTCCCCCAGATCTGATCTGGGGGACATAAAAAATGTCTGTGAAAGCAAGGTCAAGATATGTATATCAAGACCATACATACCCCATGACTCCCTATCGCACCCCTGTATAGATCGGAATTGATTTCAACACTACAAGGTAGAGTGTTCAGAAACGTTACACCGGATTCCTTGGCTGACAAGATTGGATCTTCAGCATTCTGAAATCAGAAAAAAATAAATAAAATAGAACAAAGGCTAATTTATACCCACCACTCCTGTCTTTGTACAGTGTGAAAAGAATTACAAAAACAAGAGCACCGCATGTGGACGCCAATGTTCGTCCATTTGATTGTGATGGTGAACAAATGTGAGAAATTTCATAAGATTTGCATCAATAGTAAAGAAATAATAGCCAACGTTAAACAACCACGACAACGATAATGTGGACGCTGGAGCTAAGGCAATAGTTCGGGTTTTTTTTCTTCGAACAACAGTTGAGCTAAAAGACGGCTGTCATTCCTTTACTTGTATTTGGATTCTAGGGAAGAATGTGAGGGATCCCATGGTAGTTATAATCTTATGAAGACCAAACTTTCATAAAAATTATGAAATATGTACTTGTTTTAACCCTTTCCCTGTTCAATATAAATTCATGTAAGAAATAATGACATCATGAATACCGATATTTATAAGATGCATTTAAATGAAATTTTCAAGGAAAATTTTTGCTTTGACAAAAAATGTCGAATCACATCTATATCGTGTCAAAAACAAACAGACCAGACCCTGATCAGATGGATCCTATAGGAGTTATCTGATTCGGGTCTACTCTGTTTTCAAATGCATCTAAAGGTGTTTATATGAAGGAAAGGGTTAACTAGGTCTAATATTTCAAAACCATCTTAACTTTGAAGAAATTTAATAAAGCTTTTATTTTGCCAAATTAATAATAAGATGGTGAAATCGTGGTGTTTTGCCAACTGTAGGTCAGTTTTAACCCTTTCCGTCATAAATACGCCTTTCTATGCCTCTGTAAAAGTCACTTTATGAAACCATTGTGATAAATAGAGCATTTGCTCCATAGGAGCAAATGTTCTATTTATCACAATGTTTTCTAAACTACAAAATTCTAAAAAAAAAAAATTTCTAGTTAATGCTCCTTTTCGATAGATTTATTCCAAGTGGTTGGACCTAAAAATAGCATATGAAGGAATGGGTTAAAATACAGTTCTTGCTTTGACAGTAATGATTTTGTTTAATCAACTGATCATTTTCCTGCAATACTGTCAAATACAGTAAAAACTCCATTTTAGTAATGAAGGATTGAGATATGTTAGGCAATTGGTTGCTTAATGCAGGATGAAAGTCATGCAGAACACTCCTATAGGGTTAAAACTGATTCACTTACTCAACATGAGCTGAATCAATGTAGAGATATTCTGAAGAGCAAAACTTACATCAATTTTCAGCTGAACCAGACCGGCACAAACAAAGGCTGTTGAGCTTATAAACAGGCCTACCACCATCCTTTGTAATGGCCTGAAAAAACAACCAGAAATAAACTTCAGCTGTAAGCTACAAGACAAAAAATGTCATTAACCCTTTCATCATATAAACGTGTTTTCACACATTTGCAAACAGAGTAGACCCAGATCAGACGACTCCTAGAGGAGCCGTCTGATCAGGGTCTACTCTGTTTGCTATTGGAATTTGATAGATCTGTTTCTTTGCTTTCTAAAATGGCTACAATGATCCACCTTCCATATTTCATTATAACTACTTTGTCCAGGTATTGAAATTTGAAATAAACATAAAACAGGAGAAGGTTTAAACTCATACCTCTATATCCCATGAATTGAAACAAGGCCATGTTCATCCAGGTCAAAAGGGTTATGTGTACAAAAGAATGTTTCTGCACAAATTCCATAAAATATTGCCATAAGTTTCAAACAAGGTGAAAATAACCATAAACTTGCATCTTTAAATAATTTTGGGGCTACCTAAACAGCACTCCCGTAAAATCAGCTTGCAGGTTGTTTGTGATGTTAAAAAAAATACACGGACATATTTGTCACCTGTCAACAGAGGTATGAAGAAATATGTGTGACCAAAAGAAACTGAGACAGACAGGACAGACAGATGGCCAGGCAGACTGACAGACAGACTCTATTAGACAGACAAAAAGACAGACAGAACCCAACAAACAGATGACCAGGCAGACTGAAAAACAGAGACAGACAAACAGACAGAGACAGACTGACACAGAGAGTGAGATAGACAGTCTTTCAGACAGTTTTACTTTCTGTCAGAGACACTGTTTCTCAGACAGAAAGACAGGATATACATATGGCCAGACAGACTGACAGACAATATAGAAATGATCATTACAGGTCATAAAACTTAAATGTTAGATTTATATAAAGCAAACAAAGCAGATCTGGGTCTGCTCTATTGCAAAGGCATTCACCCTTCCCCTCTTAGGAGATTTCTAAACCCAACCTCCTTTTGAAAATGAGCAACTGTAGAATCTTATCTATATTATTATATATCATAAACAAACAGAGCAGACCTTGATCAGACGGCTCCTATAGGAGCCATCTGATCTGGGTCTACTCTGTTTGCAAAGGCGTAGAAAGCGCATTTATGGAGTAACAGGTTAATCCAAATCATTACAGCCACTCAGACCAATATGTTGTTTTTTTGACATACTGCTTACCTGTTTGGCACCTTGCATTTATCCAGCAGTGGATACACAACTCTGTCAAACAGAGGTATCAGGACAAGGATCAGTAGAGGATTCAATGCCTGCAATTAGAGATAAAACTTTATGTACATGTACTTTGACCATCTCCATGTTGAACATTAATGTAAATAATACTTGCATCATAAATATTATTTAGCTGAAGTTTTATATTGACATTTAAATATGGAAATGTTTGGTCATGGAAGGAACTGTAAAGTAATATCTACAGTAAAACCTCTCTATAATGGTCACTCTATTGTGTTAATTAGTTGGTATTTAGGGCAGGTGGCTGCTTAAAGCAAGGTGAAAGTAAAACAGAACGCTCCTATAGGAGCGTTCTGTTTTACTTCCACCTTGCTTCAAGCAGCCAACTGCCTTTCACACTAAATACTTGATGTAATTTAGTGGCCGTTAAAGAGAGGTTTTACAGTATATTATTGCATAAGCAGACATTGCTTGATCAGATGGTTTCTATAGGTTCTGTTTGCTTATGAAATTACATGTGTAATAGATATTACCCTCAGTTTCTACGAACACCAAAACATCCTGTGTACATATGCCATTATAACAACTTAGCCAATTAATATTCATGATGTCATTATTTCTTATATGAATATTCATCAAATAAAGGGTGAATACAGCTGGCGTGAAAAAGCATCTTTAAGTCCGGACACAGTAATTCAAATATTGCCTGGTATTTAACCCTTTCCTTCATGTATTTTACACGTTTTCATGCATTTGCAAACAGAGTAGACCCAGATCAGACGGCTCCTATAGGAGCCGTCTGATCAGGGTCTGCTCTGTTTTACTAGTAGAATTTTGAAAGATCTGTTTCTTTACTTTCTAAAATGGCTACAATGTTCCATCTTCCAAATTCCATTATAACTCTTTTTGGCATGAATATTCAGTAGGTATTAAAATTGGAATAAACATAGAACAGGGAAAAGGTTAATCCCTCAAAGATTGAAAGAGGCTTGAAACATCTAAGTTCTAATATTAACAATCATTTGAGACGAAGAATTCTCAAGTATTACCTGCAGTTGGTCAGGCTTCAATGTTCCAAAAACACCCTGAAATAATAAAGATGATTGAATTGTAAAACAATTGAACCACCTGAAATTAGGTAACTATGATTACAATGTAGTTAAAACTTATAATGCCGAATTTTTAAATGGACCATTCCAAAATTCAAAAAGGTCAATTTTATGGTGAATATTTAGGGATTTTTCTAAAGAAAAGTGTGACATTACGAACAGTGCAGTGTGACATCACAAACAGTGCAGTGTGGCATTACAAACAGTGCAGTGTGACATTACAAACAGTGCAGTGTGACATTACAAACAGTTTAGTGTGACATTACAAACAGTGCAGTGTGGCATTACAAACAGTGCAGTGTGACATTACAAACAGTTTAGTGTGACATTATAAACAGTGCAGTGTGACATTACAAACAGTTTAGTGTGACATTACAAACAGTGCAGTGTGGCATTACAAACAGTGCAGTGTGACATTACAAACAGTGCAGTGTGACATTACAAACAGTGCAGTGTGGCATTACAAACAGTTTAGTGTGACATTACAAACAGTGCAGTGTGACATTACAAACGGTGTAGTGTGACATTACAAACATTGCAGTGTGACATTACAAACAGTTTAGTGTGACATTACAAACAGTGCAGTGTGACATTACAAACAGTTTAGTGTGGCATTACAAACAGTGCAGTGTGGCATTACAAACAGTGCAGTGTGACATTACAAACAGTTTAGTGTGACATTACAAACAGTGCAGGCCCACTAAGAGCCCTCTCATCTGGGTCTACACTGTTTGCAAAGGACATTAGTGACTCGTGTCCCAGCACTGTAAGGGTTAGTGACTATAACTACGTCACCCCTGAAAATGTTCGCCTCCATAAATTGCACATGCATGCCAAGTTTGAAGTATGTATGTGCAATGGCGACAAAATTATTGCCAATGTTAAAGTTGGGAACAAACCAACCAACCAGCCACCCAACAGACAGAACAAAAACAATATGCCCCCCAGGGGGCATAAAAATGTCACTTCCATTCCATCTTAACCCATTCCCTTATAGGCTATTTTTAGACCAAACCTCATTGAATAAATCTTCCGAACAGGAACGTTAATAGAAAACAGTAAGTTTTTGGATTTTGTAGTTTTGAAATCATTTTGATAAATAGAGCATTTATTGCCATGGTTTCACTGATGGACTCAGTATTCAAATGTTTAACCCATTCTCTCAAATTGATGCCTCTATTAAAGTCACTTTTTGAAACCATTGTGATAAATAGAGCATTTGATCCATAGGAGCAAATGCTCTATTTATCATAATGATTTCAAAACTACACAATTCTTAAAATTTCCTTTTCTCTAGTAAATGCTCCTTTTCGGTAGATTTATTCAAAGATGTTGGGTCTAAAAATAGATTATGAGGGAATGGGTTAACTGTGGAAGTCCGTTTTCTTTTTTGATAAATATTTACATCATATCTGGTGTTACTTACCACACTGCCATCCATATGCTCTGCCTGTAGTGTCCACCGAGAGCCCTATATAAAGAAATGGATAAAAAGCTGTCTTAGTATTAAGGCTTTATAAACATATATTTTCAAATAAATTTAACCCCTTCCCTCATTTAAACATGTTTTCACACATTTACAAACAGAGTGACCCAGATCAGATGGCTCCTATAAGAGCAAAACTATAAGAGCCATCTGATCAGGGTCTGCTCCGTTTGCTAGTGGAATTTGAAAGAAGTTTCCTTTACTTTCAAAAACGGCTACAATATTCCACCTTCCGTATTTCGTTATGACTATTTTGTCCATGAATATTCTGTAGGTTTT
Source organism: Azorinus chamasolen (assembly GCA_963576725.1). Taxonomy (NCBI): domain Eukaryota; kingdom Metazoa; phylum Mollusca; class Bivalvia; order Cardiida; family Solecurtidae; genus Azorinus; species Azorinus chamasolen. The sequence goes on along the minus strand of OY755253.1, from coordinate 59,845,861 downwards.
GAAATTTGGAATAAACATAGAACATGGAAAGGGTTAACCAATAGTGTCACATGCAGATGACAATGCCTGTCTGTCAGAAAATATTCTAATTTTTATAAAAAAAAAATGTATATCAAACTATCAATATGCACAAATACACAAAAGGGTTATGGCCCTTATTCAGATTGTGGAATCAGTGATTAAAAAAACAAGTGTGAAACACTATGCTCCCAATATGAATAAAACTTTTATAATGGCTCATGTACACAGGAAATTTGAGCCATGACAGAAAATGTAGAATTTGATATATAACATCCCATAAACAAACAGAGCAGACCCAGATCTGAGCTGGGTCTTCTTCTCTGTTTGCATACACAGTTAAGGTCATGTCTATGGTGTAAAGGATTAACTCTTCGCTTGCTGAATATTAAAATACATTCTCCTTCTTTACCCATGCCCTTTTGTATAATTACATATGTCTTCACTGTGTACAAGTATTTCGCTGTGCAATCACTGCTGTGGAGTGCACTGGTTGTACAATCAATTTGTAAATAGTGCAGACCCTGATGAGACAGCTCCTGCAGGAGCTGTCTCATCTGGGTCTTCACTATTTACAGGTATGTATATTGACATGAATAGCAAGCAAGGGTTAACACCTTTATACACTTTTGCAAACAGTGTAAACCCAACTAGGACAGCTCATATAGGATCAAGGTCTGTTCTGTTTGCTTATGGCATGACATAGATCTGATTCTACAATTTTTGTCAAAGCAAAATACAGTTGAACTTCCATATCTTGAACTTCAAGGAACCACACAATTTAGTTCAAGATAACAGAAGTTTGAGTCATCCGAGTTCTAGTCTTAACAATTTCTCAAATTCATAGCTTAATGCAGGTCTAAAGTAATGCTGAAAGCTCCCATAGGAGCTTTCAGCATTACTTTTGACCTGTATTAAGCTGTCAAATGTATTTCTATAATGCCTAGTGATACATTTTAGAACAATTCTGTATTGTAAATTTTGGACGGACCGAACATTTAGTTCCAGTTATCAGAGTTCAAGATATCGAAGTTCAACTGTATAGGCAAAAGAGGACCCTAAAAGAGGACCCTAAAAGAGGACACTAAAGGGAGAGACTTGAGAGGACACATTCTTTGAAAAACAGAAAATACATATAGTGAGTATTACCTGCTGATCACTGAGGGCCCAGAAGATGGGTAGAGGAACAAACATTAGGAGAACCTTCAGTAGTTGCTTGACATCTTCAATAAATGCCGACTGAAAAGAAAGTACAGATACATTAGAATGATTATGCCAGGGAATGTCTGTGCCTCAAGCAGCACTCCTTCATAGTTACAATCAAAAGGATTAGAAAATTGTGTCAATTAGAAAATTGTGTCCATAGGACATGGATGACTCCCTGGCGATTTTGTCTCTAAATCAAGCACTTTTCAATATATGATTTATGTTATATATATACCTTATAAGTGGATTTTTTCGCGAGAAGGAAATTTTCGCTATGTTCGCGTGTCCATCAAACGCGCGTAAATATAATCCGCTAAAAATTCCATCCCTTCTCTCCCCAAACAACAGACGGCAACTTTCTACAAATAGTAAAACATAAACATCCTTCACCGCCACTTGACACATGTATATCCTTAGTTTATGCGGTGTGCATGATTACGTAATATAAAAATTGGTATCGAAGGAGAATTTGTTCCAATTTGGTAATCGAGTGTTCAAAGATACCGTTGTAAATTAATCGCAATAGCAGTGTTTGCAGATGACTAGTTTTTCTTCCTATTTATTCTTTATAATATAAGTTTTTAAGACGAGGTCGAACTGACTGTGTTTTCGGTTAGTCGAAGTCAGTTTTGAATGTAATTAAGAGCGTTTGTATTGAAGTCATACCTATCAGTCCGAGGTGTGAATTGGATGTTTGATCTGAATCCGCTTACGTACGCCCAGTGATTTTGACACAGGTAAATTACAGTGTTATGTGGGTTTACAATCACTGGTGTCAGATAATTTATTCAAACTGTTTAAACAAACAACATGCCCAAATGAGTGAATGTTATTCGTTTATAAAATGTCATGTAAATTGATATATTTCTCTCTGATTATCAGAGTTACTTAGAGTTACTCCCCTTAGTTCGGAATGCGCCACTTGCAATGGCTGTTTTACCAAAAAGAATCAAAACAACATGGTAAGATAAGAACAATTTTTATTTCGTTTCCGTGAAAAAGTAATTTTCACCCAGTTTCCGCGAATAATAAAGATGTGAAAATTTAATTTGAGGTAGATTCGTGAAATTTGCGTCCCGCGTAAAAAAACACTTATACGCTATAAGAACATTTCAAATTCCTATAACTAGTAAAAACGGTCGGAGCAAATATAAGTCCCTTCTTTATGCACATCTTCACAGAGATGTTGAAGGTTAATCATCCCATCGGTATACGAGGAGTTGGACACACAAGATTTGTGGGATGTACAGATGGATATACAGGAGCAAGACATGCTATTGGTGAAAACATTTTCCTTTTTATTTACTGATATAGTTCAACTATTGCAGTAGCATCAATACATTTTTTCACCCATGAAACAGTCTGATGACTTTAGGGAAACTGACCAAAAGTGGTCTTATTAGTGGAGTGGTCCCTATATCAGGGTATTGTGTTTGCCATCTAAAATCATACAAGCGCTTTATGAAAATGTGTATATAGCATTAAAGGCATTTTACAATTATGACATTCTAGTTTAACCCATAAAGTACTTTTCATGCTTTTGCAAACACAGTAGACCCAGATCAGATGGCTCCTGTAGGAGCCATCTGATAAGGATCTGTTCTGTTTATTTATGAAATTATATAGATCTTATCCTCCAGTTTTTGTCAAAGTAAAAAAAAAAATCCCCTCATAATTTTACCATATAGAAATTAAGTTAACCCTTTCGTTCATATGATAGAGGTTTCATGTGTTTGCAAACAGAGTAGACCCAGATCAGATGGCTCCTGTAGGAGCCATTTGGCGAGGGTCTGCTCTGTTTGCTTATGAATTCACAACAGATCTGACTCTACAGTTTCTACCAATACCAAAAGATCCTGGGTACATACTCCATTATAACAGATGAGCTAATAAATATTTGTTACGTCAACATGAATATACAACAGGGAAAAAGGTTAACCCTTTCCCTCATATAAACGTGTTTTCACGCATTTGCAAACAGAGTAGACCCAGATCAGACGGCTCCTTGAGGAGCCGTCTGATCAGGGTCTGCTCTGTTTGCTGAAATAAATTGATAGATATGTTCCTTTACTTTCTAAAATGTCTACAATAATCCACTTTCCATATTTCTTTCTACCTATTTTGTTAATGAATATTCAGTAGGTATTAAAATTTGGCCTAAACACAGAACAGGGAAAGGGTTAATGAATATTCAAGAGTGATCAATGCCTGAATAAATGTTCACCTGGGAAAAGGCTAATGACCTACAATGTACTTACATCAAATTTATCGTCAGCATAGTACAGCCAGTGTGATCTCTTCTCTTCATAACTTGTTCTGCATATTTTACCCAGTATACCATGCTAAAAGAGAGAAAAAGAAAAAAAATCAATATCAAAATAGAAGAATTACAGGTTAACCCTTTCCTTCATATAAACGTGTTTTCACAAATTTGCAGAATAAACCAACATCAGACGGAGCCATCTGAATAGGGTCTGCTCTGTTTACTAATGGAGTTTGAAAGATCTGTTTCTTAACTTTCTTAAACGGCTACAATGTCCAACATTCCATATTTCGTTATAACTATGTTGTCCATGAATATTCAGTAGGTATTGAAATTTGGAATAAACATAGAACAGGTAAAAAGTTAACCCTTTCACTCATATGCTATTTTTAGACACAACCTCTATGAATAAATCTACCGAAAAGGGGCATTTACTAGAAATGGAGCAAATGCTCTATTTATCAAAATGGTTTCAAGAAGTGACTTTAACAGAGGCGTAGAAAGGCGTATTTATGGAGGAAAGGGTTAAACATTATTTTTGTGGTGTGTCCATACAACTTTCTCATTAGGGATGTATGTATACTATCAGGGTGTTTATGTATTGAATAGCAACCTTGGAAATAGCAATGTACCACCTGATAATTGATGATGGTGTTTGGAATATAGACAGTTACAATAGTTGAAACAAGATGTGTTTGTGAAACACTATGCCCCCTCTATATATTTGACCTCTGACCTTGAAGGATGACCTTGACATGTCACCCCCTCAAAATGTGCGGCTTTATGAGATACATATGCATGCCAAATATCAAGTCTCTATCTGTACTGGCTCAAAAGTTAAGACCAATGTTAAGGTTGCGTTAAAGTTACAGACAAAGAAACAGACAATTTAACCTTTGACCCTGAAGGATGACCTTGACCTTGGCATGTCACCCCTCAAAATGTGCAGCCTCATGAGATACACAAGCATGCCAAATATCAAGTCTCTATTTCTACTGGTCCAAAAGTTATGGCCAATGTTAAAGTCGGTGATTTGACCCATATATTTGACCTCTGACCTTGAAGGATGACCTTGACCTTGACATATCACCCCTCAAAATGTGCGGCTTTATGAGATACATATGCATGCCAAATATCAAGTATTTATCTGTACTGGCTCAAAAGTTATGACCAATGTTAAAGTTGCTGACAAACAGACAAACAGACAGACAACCAGACAGGGCAAAAACAATATGCCCCGACTATTGTCAATAGGGGCATAAAAACATAAAGAAAATAGTGCTCTTATCACTTTTTTTTTTTAATATTATACACAAATAACAACATCAATGGCGTTGCTGTGCTTTTCCCGAGGGAGCCCTTTTCCCGAGGGAGCCCTGTTTGTCATAAAACTCATTTTCATCAGTGATAACATTTTATAAAATTTTTGGGTTAATTAATATTCAAAAAGGGAGAAGTCAGTTTTAATTATTCAGCAGTTTTATGGTAAACCTTTACTCCATGAATATTCATGTAAAAAATAATGACATCATGAATATGGATAAGATTATTTTTGATAATAGCACATAAACACAGGAAGTTTTGGTCAACTGTTTTATCATATCTATATTACATCATAAGCAAACAGAGCAGACCCTGATCAGATGGCTCCTGCATAAGGCATGTGATCAGGATCTACTCTGTTTGCAAAGGCATAGAAAAACATATTTATGGAGTAAAGTATTAACCCATTACCTCATAGGCTATTTTTAGATCCAACCTCTTTGAATAAATCTACCGAAAAAGGAGCACAAACTAGAGACAAGGAAAATTTTAGAATTTTTTAGTTTGAAACCATTGTGATAAATAGAGCATTTGCTCCTATTTATCACAATGGTTTCAACAGGTGACTTTTGCAGAGGTGTCAAAATGCGTCAATATGAGGGAATGTGTTAAACCAACACAAAATAAATAAAACTGAAAAGAAGAAGAGTAAAACTTGGCTGATAGTGTCTACTTAATACCACCTACATATATACAATTGAAGGTCTTCCCGATGACATTACCGGTGGGCGGAACTTTTTTGTACATGTTTCTTCCTGAGACGAACAGCACTGAAACCATCATAATGAAACAGCATTGAAATTCATGTCCCTTACGAAATAAGCAGCAGGTTTATTATTAAGTCAAACTGTATATGCATCCCATATGAAGTAACAAAATGGTATTAAAATATGAAATACAGTTTTTCCAAATTCAGAGATTTTTATATGCAGTAAGACCCCTATAATGCGACCACCAAAAATGGGCATAATTCTGGGTGGCAGAGGCAGGTGGTAGCTAAATACAGGGCGAAAGTTATGCAGAAAGCTCCTATAGGAGCTTTCTGCATAACTTTTGTCCTGTATTAAGCAACCACCTGCTTTAAACAATGCGAGTGGTTGTTTATTAAGTGGTCGCATTAGCGGGGTTTTACTGTGATAGATTGAACAAGAGCAACACATGTCGGTGCCAATGAAGGTCTGTTTATTTGTAGCCCTTGTGACAGTGAACAAGTACGTGAAGTTTCATGATTTGCATGAATGGTAAAGAATTAATAGCCAACATTAAAATTTCCGAACGGACGACATCGATGACAACATGAACTCCAGAGTTACGACAATAGCTCGTTTTTGTTTTTGTTTGAAAAACTGATGAGCTTTAAACAATATTCAATATAAATTCATAGATATGATTTAACATTTTGTGTTTCATTCTATAAAAGGTTGGGTTATATCATTCATCATGTGTGAAACTGTAATAACCAGCATCTCATCAGGATCAAAACTCTTTGACACATTTTTTTTTTTTAACCCTTTCCTCCATAAAACATGCCTTTCTACGCCTCTGTAATAGTCTTCTTGAAACCATTGTGATAAATAGTTAAATGCTCCATTTATTACAATGGTTTCTATACTAAACGATCATAACATTTTCCTTTTCTCTAGTAAATGCTCCTTTTCAGTAGATTCATTCAAAGTGGTTGGGACTAAAAATAGCCTATGGAAGAAAGGGTTAAGAAATGGGGAGAAAACAGTTACTCACTTTAGAATTAATGTAGACATCATTTTCTGCCCATGAGCATATTTTGTCCAGCAAGCTTAAGGTTTTTTATGTTTGTGTATATAACAATGGTAGATGTTACTTACCAATGGACAGAAGCATAAGACCAGCAGGAACCCCAAATGCTAGAATGTAACAGTCTTGGCCGAAGCAGGAGACATCAGCTTTAAGGAAAACAAAAACAAACCCGTAATGATTATATACATAATTATGTACAGTAGAACCCGTCCTAAGCGGCCATTCATTTATTCATATTTATAAGAGATTTAAAAAGCAGGTGGTTGCTTAATGCAAGGCAAAAGTAATGCAGAAAGCTCCTATATGAGCTTTCTGCATTACTTATGACCTGCATTAAGCTAACACATGCCTTACTAACCCATAATTAAACCTCTTTTTAATGGCCAAATAAGTTCTACTGTATAGTTATTGGTAAAGCAAGAACATTTTTTTCTGAGGCCCAGATAAGATGTGGAAATTAAAACATTTTAAGTATAATTCCTTTATTTCTTCACAAAACCCCTATGTTGCGAACAATCCTTAGAATCATCTCGAAGAATTGTCTTTAACCCTTCGCTTGCTATTCGCGTCAATATACCTACCTGTAAATAGTGAAGACCTAGATGAGACAGCTCCTGCAGGAGCTGTCTCATCAGAGTCTGCACTATTTACAAGTTGATTGTGCAACCAGTGTACTCCACAGCAGTGATTGCACAGCGAAATACTTGTACACAGTGAAGATATATGTAATTATACAACAGGGTATGGGTAAAGAAGGAGAAGTGTGTTTTAAAATTCAGCAAGCGAAGGGTTAACATGTGGTTACAAAATAGGGTTAGGTGGAGAAATGACGATTGAAGTATTCACTACACATCTGTATCTATCGCTCCAGTATTCTATCATACTAGGATTCAATCTAGAGCTCTCAGACAAATGATAGAAATGTAGTCTGTTTCCGGGGAAATTCTGATCCTGATTTTGGATTGCATTTTAAGCTCTATGCCTTTAGAAATCGCTCTAAGCTCAAAATAAAGAGAATAAAACTTTAATATGCTAGAAATATTGGTCAATAGTAACAGAACTACTGAAATTTATTTCAACATTAATCATAACATGAAAATTGTTTGTGTTTGAATTATCCCTTTACTCCATAAATACACTTTTGCAATAAATACCCTGATCAGACAGCTACTAACGAAGCTGTTATATCTGGGTCTTCTCTGTTTGCAAAGGGAGACCATGATCAGACAGTTCCAGCAGGGGCCCCTGGTCAAGGTCTACTGTGTTTTCAAAAGCATATATATGGAGTCAAGGGTTAACCCTTTCCCTGTTCTATGTTTATTCCAAATTTCAATACCTACTGAATATTCATGGACAAACTAGTTATAATGAAATATAATATGGAAGGTGGAACATTACATAGCCATTTAAGAAAAGTAAAGAATCAGATCTATATTTTTTCATAAGTAAACAGAGCAGACTCTGATCAGACAGCTCCTATAGGAGCTGTCTGATCTGGGTCTACTCTGCTTGCAAATGCGTGAAAATGCATTTATATAAAGGAAATGGTTAAAGCTACTGGTATGTAATTATAAGGAAATGGTTAAAGCTACTGGTATGTAATAACTTCTACAGTACAGGGCTCAACATTAACCTACGTCCGACAGACATTCACTGGTTGAATGTCGGTCCGGTCTTGCAAATATTCCAAGCCACTAGCCCGACTTGTCGTATAAATCCCGGTCCGGTCGCGATACCGATCGAAAGAGAAAGTAGCAGAAAAACACTTACAGATAGGTCACGTCGGGTTCATCTATAATTGTGTTTATACATAGTACGCATGCGCAAAATTACAGACTGCTCTTCGCGATATTTTCCCCACTACTAGCTAGCCTTTACAACACCACGTGGTGACTGATGTACGGATACCAGTCTTGGAATTTCGTATCTATTTTTGCTATCGAACAGGGAACACCGTTGAGGAAGTTGTCGCAAAAAAGCGTTCGTACAATGTATTAATTTGCATGTAGTGTTCAATTGCAACATTTTGAAAACAATAAATTAGTTAATACACGAAATGCTGTATTGAATTAATCTCCCGAATAAATAAAACACGTGCCAAAAACTTACGACATTCAGACTCATTTACGTTTGATTACAATAACAACGTGTGGAAGCTTTATCGTAAGAAAAATTCGTCTGTTGAAAGAAATGTGACTTTGAAACTTCGGCTTTACATCAAAATGCGGCGGTAGTAGCAATGCCAATATAATAAATCGAAGGGGCTCCTACTAGAAACAAAGAATACGTATGAAAAAGTGAAGCGAAACTGTGAATTTCTTCCCAAATGGCTTGAGAATTTAAATGACTCCTGGTCCTGTATCGTGTTTAATGTAGCATTGTAGTGTCATATTTTCATGAACATTCAAATATAACAGATTATCCACTACCTATAAACACATTTTTTAACAACCCTGCTCTTCTCTAAATCTTCTTGATAAAAGGTATTTAAAGCAGGATTTGACACTTCATACAGGTTCAACATCTCACGAGTTTTTAAAGACCAAAATAGTTTATCACCAAGTCAGGGCACAAGACATTTTGGTCAGGGCTAGTAGTTTTCAAAACCACTAGCCCGACTGGTCTAGTAAGCAAAAAAGTTAATGTTGAGCCCTGCAGTACATGTGAACACACATATCTTACCTCTAAGGATCGGAGTTAGAACAATGGAAATCATACTGCCAAGGTTGATCATGAAGTAAAACGCTGAGAAGAAAGACTCCTGCCATTTTTCCTGTAAACAATAATCATAAACCATAATTACACTTTTCAATACCTTTGCAAACAGAGTAGACCAAGATCAGATGGCTCCTATAGGAGCCATCTAATCACGGTCTGTTGTTTGCATTTGATATGATATCATAGATCCGATTCTAGTTTCTGTGTCTGTCTTGGCTAAAAAATCCTGATTTCATGAAACATGTATCTAAAAAATTCAGCTTGTTAATATTCTAGATGTCATTAATTATTTTATTTTTTAACCCTTTACCTCATGAATAATTTCACAAAAAATTTGACTTCATGAATATTAATTAGAACTAGAAAACTGATTGAGTCAGAGAGGGCCCTGCAGATGATCTTGATTGATTGTGGTATTTTTGATAAATCAAGGGCAGATAACTCTGGTGTGTTATATAATGTGTACTATTATGCATTTCTAACTTGTGTTGTTATACATTATATGTACAATGCCATTGAATATGTATTTATCATAGAAATAGGCGTTTAATCAAATAAAACAGTTTACAGTTTTTTTTATAATGACTTGGTCATTATTGATTGTTTAAGTTTTATAATGGCATATGAACACAGAAAGTTTTTGTCATAGCAGAAACTTCTATATTATTTCATAAGCAAACACAGCTGACCCTGATCAGACAGCTCCTACAGGAGCTGTCTGATCTGGGTCTACTCTGTTTGCAAAGGCATAGAAAAGCGTATTTATGGAGTAATGGGCTAATAACAGACATCAAACCAAAAGTACTAGTGTTGCTGATTTTGGTTTTTACTCTCAATAATCTCTATTAAAGTGACAGCGTATTTTCAATTCTATATACATGTGATTCAGAACACGACCTCTACTTACCTGGCCTACTGCAAACTGGTCAGCACCAAATGGAGCCACTGAGGCCTTGATCCCTCCAGTACCACAGGCAATCAGAAACAACCCGACTGCTGGACCATACCTGAAACAAAAATTATTTTGGAAATGATTAAAGTCACATAACCCTTTCCTTCATATAAACCCTTGTTCACACATTTGCAAACAGAGTAGACCAAGATCAGACGGCTCCTATAGGAGCCATCTGATCAGGATCTGCTCGGTATGCTAATGGAATTTGATTGATATTTTTCTTTACTTTCTCAAATGGCTACATTGCTCCAACTTTGGTATTCATTATAACTATTTGTTCATGAATATTCAGTAGATATAGAAATTTGGAATAAGCATAGAACAAGGGAAGGGTTAATATTTAACCCTTTCCTCCATGAATAATCATGTAAGAAATATTGACATCATGAATATTAATTAGATTAATTTGTTAAAGTAGCACATGGACACAGGATTTTTTTTAGCCATGGCTGAAACTGCAGAATCATATCTATATTATATCATAAGCAAACAGAGCAGACCCTGATCAGACAGCTCCATTACTCTGTTTGCAAAGGCGTAGAAAGGCGTATTCATTGAATAAAAGGTTAACTTCATGTGCAGGAGTACATGTATACATATTTATATATATGGAGTAAAGGGTTAAATTATGGGCACAAAAAGATGGGACATAGAACAGCATCTCTTTTATCAAGCAACCATTCATTTATTGCATATAGGAGTCATAAATAGCAGGTGGTTGCTTAATGCAGGACAAAAGTAATGCAAAAATCTCCTATATGAGCTTTCTGTGTTACTTTTTACCTGCATTAAGCTACCACCTGCCTTACAGACCCATAATTTGACCTCTTTTTGGTGGCTGTTTAATACATATTCTACTGTATTTCACATATCATGTATTATCTCTCTTTCACAAACCATGTGCAACATACCATTCTGGAGGTGGAACCGCTGTCACAGTAAGAACTAGACTTCCAACAAAATACACACAGGAAAGATACATAATGGTCCTGGAAAAAAAGAGCACATTTTGCATATATTAATCTCATTAAGCCTTTACCTGATGAATATTCAAGTAAGATATATTGACATCATGAATATTTATAAGCGAAATTATTATAATGGTTCTTTTTTGTCATGGCAGATATTGTAAAGTCAGATCTAATTACATGTAATTCCATAAGCAAACCAAGCAGACCCAGATCTTTGCCAAATGTGCAAAAGGACTCTTTTTACATACCAGGTAGTGGAAAATTTATTTGTAAGAAATTTCACGAAGCTAAGACATGAACTTACTTATATCGTCCAATGAAGCCATCTGCAATCACTGCGCCAAAGACTGGCATGAGATAACATAGCATAGAGAAGGCATGGAAAATGGATGTGGCCCGATCCTCCTCAAAATCTAACCACCTAGTCAAATACAGGACCAGTATCGCTGAAAAATACAATTTAAAACACAGTTATAGCTTTGAAAGTCAGCCACTTTTGATCTGATTCAACAGATTGAGAATAAATGATTGTTATCCCTTTACTCCATCAATACACCATCAGGGTCCATGCTTATAAAGCTTTTAGTTGAGTCTGAGTTCGTTCTCAGGGTTTTGATTGGTCAGATTTGAACCTTTGGCTTAAATCTTACCAATCAAAAGCTTGAGAACTCAAATCTGACCAATCAAAAGCTTGAGAACAAACTCAGACTCAACTAAAAAGTTTTATAAGCATGAATACTGATCTTGGTCTACTCCATTTGAAAAGGTGTATTCTATGGAGGAATCAGTCAAATGAGCTTAGCCCCTTTACTCCTTTATATGCCTTTGCAAACAGAGTACACCAAGATAAGATGGCTCATGAGTCATATGTGAGCCATCTGATCAGGGTCTACTCTGTTTGCTTATGAAATAATATAGATATGATTCTACTGTTTCTGCCATGGCCAAACATTCTTGCGGTCATGTGTCATTATAAAAATCATTCTAATTAACCCTTTCCCTCATATAAACATGTTTTCACGCATTTGCAAACAGAGTAGACCCAGATCAGGCTGCTCCTATAGGAGCTGTCTGATCAGGGTCTGCTCTGTTTGCTAATGGAATTTGATAGATCTATTTTTATACTTTCTTAATATGGCTACAATGTTCCACCTCCCATTATTCATTATATAACTATTTTGTTCATGAATATTAAATTAATTAATAGTCATGGAGAAAAGTGTTAATCCTTTCAGTATTTAACTTTCCAAATGGACTTTAATGTGATAAGCTACAATTCTATTAACCCTTTACCTCATGAATACTCATGTAAGAAATAATGGCATCATGAATATTTATTTGCCGTATTTTCATAATGGTACATGAATTGTTGCCAATAAAGAAACTGTAGAATCAAACCTGAATGGTTCCATATGCAAACAGAGCAGACCCTGATTAGGCAGTCTCTAGAGAAGCTGTCTGATCAGAGTTTACTCTCTTTGCAAAGGTGTTAACCCTTTACTCCATAAATACACATTTCTACAAACAAAGCAAACAGAGTAGACCCAGTTCAGATGGCTCCTATAGGAGCCATTTGATCAGGGTCTACTCTGTTTGCCTATGATATAATATAGATCTATATGCTCTATTTATCACAATGGTTTCATTACGTGACTTTTACAGTGGCGTAGAAAGGTATATTTATGGAGGAAAGGGTTAACAAGAGGGCCATGAGGCCCTGAAGCGCTCACCTGAGATAACCCCAGGGGCGGGGCCATTTTTGACCACAAGAAATCATGTGTACAACCTTGGTAGAGAACCACTAGGCAAAGCAGTATGCCATTAATTAAAGGTCTAAGCCTTATGGTTTTAAAGAAAAATAATATTTTATATTTTACCCATGAAAAACTGATAAGCCCTGAGGCAGGGCAAGTTTCGCCCAGTGGTCAGGGTCGTAAGTTAAACATTTTTGGCAGAGGACCACAAGCCACAGCAGAGCTACATATTTGTAGAGGACCATTAGATCATGTTACATACCAAATATCAATGGTCTAGGCCTTACAGTTTCAGTAGATTTTTAAAGATTTTCCAATGAAAAACTGATAAGCCCTTGGGCGGGGCCATTTTTGGCCCAGGGGTCATAATTTGAACAATATTTGTAGAGGACCATAAGATCATGCTACATACCAAATATCAAAGGTCTAGGCCTTACAGTTTCAGAAGAAGATTTTTAAAGATTTTCCTATGAAAAACTGATAAGCCCTTGGGCGGGGCTATTTTTGGCCTGGGGGTCATAATTTGAATAAATCTTTGTAGAGGACCATAATATCATGCTACATACCAAATATCAAAGGTCTAGGCCTTGCAGTTTGAGAGAAGAAGATTTTTAAAGATTTTCCTATGAAAAACTGATAAGCCCTTGGGCGGGGCCATTTTTGGCCCAGGGGTCGTAATTGGAACAACTTTTGTAGAGGACCAATAGATCATGCTACATACCAAATATCAAAGGTCCTAGGCCTTACAATTTGAGAGAAGAAGATTTTTGAAGATTTTCCTATGAAAAACTGATAAGCCCTTGGGTGGGGCCATTTTTGGCCCGGGGTCATAATTTGAACACTCTTTGTAGAGGACCATTAGATCATGCTACATACCAAATATCAAAGATCTAGGCCTTACAGTTTGAGAGAAGAAGATTTTTAAAGATTTTCCTATGAAAAACTGATAAGCCCTTGGGCGGGGCCATTTTTGGCCTGGGGGTTATAATTTGAACAATCTTTGTAGAGGACCTTTAGATCATGCTACACACCAAATATCAAAGTTCTAGGCCTTACAGTTTCAGAAGAAGAAGATTTTTAAAGATTTTCCAATATTACCATAAATGGAAAAAATGACCACGCCCTCTGGCGGCCATGTTTTGTTGCCGGATCAAAATTCTTTTAACAACTTTTAAAGTCTATCAACTGAGAAACATTTTGGTGAAAACTATATTCCAATCGGACAAGTCATTCTGGAGAAGAAGATTTTTCTAGATATTGCGTACAGTTGCCATGGCAACAAGACCGATGGCCCCACCCACTATCTTTTAACACCTTTTGAAGCACCCACCCACAGTATGTATCTGACCAAGTTTGGTCACAATTGGGCAGTCGGTTTCAGAGAAGAAGTCGTTTGAAATTGTTGACGGACAGACAGACAGACGGACGGACTGACAGACGGACGCCGGACACAGGGGTATCACAATAGCTCACCTTGAGCACTTTGTGCTCTGGTGAGCTAAAAATGACTAACAATCTAATAAGTCAATGTTTTCATTTTTAACACAACATTGTATTTTATTTTCTGTATCTTAGTTCAATTTAACCCCTTTACTCCATAGATACCAGTTTTAACACTAGCTGTCTGATCATGGTTATACCCCCGCAAACGAAGTTTGAGAAGGGGGGGGGGGGTATATAGGAGTCAGTGTGTTGAATGGTTGGTCTGTCTGTCTGTGGCATGTCTGTCCATGTTCTGTCTGTTACAATTTTCTCTATTTCAATGCTTATTTATACTAGAACTATCATAAAGGTGATGGAATACCCCCGCTTAGCTGCCTTGATTACAAATCTGCCACAGACATCATATGCCACAGACAGACAGACCACAGACAGACATGACACAGACAGAACACGGACAGACATGCCATGGACAGACAGACAGACCAACTGACCTACTCCTATATACCCCCTCTCAAACTTCGTTTGCGGTGGTATAATTATACCAGAGCCAAAAAATTTACCAGAGCCATTTTTTTTTTATTCATACGCTATTATAGATATTCAGCTAACTAATATCAACCCATCTCGTGTCGAATTTTAAATTACATTTCTCCTTCATAACCCATGTCCTGTTGTATAATTATATATATATCTTCACTGTCTACAAATATTTTTCTGTGCAATCACTGCTGTGGAGTGCACTGGTTGCATAATCAACTTGTAACCTATCTGTAAATACTGCAGACCCTAATGAGACATTCCTGCAGGGTCTTCACTATATACAGGTAGGTAATTTCTTACATGAAAATTCATAAAATGGATAAGACATATCTGATTGACAAATAATCTCTTACCTCGCATGCCATAGTAGGAGAATCTCTCACAGAACTCATTGGACAAGATTAAAAATACTGGATAAGGATATCCTTTCTGAAAAAAACAAGAAATTACTTTGATTAGAACATACTACTGGAGCTTATATTTGTGTTCATGGTAGCTTAATTCAGGACAAAAGTAATGCAGAAAGCTTTCTGCATTACTTTTGTCCTGCATTGAGCTATCGCCTGCTTTTTAAGACTTCAATATTCAATAAATGAATGGCCGCTTAAGACAGGTTCTGCTATAATATTGATACATTTTTATGAAACAAGTTTACTATGATAATATGACACGAGTTATTTGCAAATGTGCGAAAATGCATAAACTTGTACATGTATATGAAGGAAAGGCTATGTAAACATTTAGGATTACCAGTAAACTAGAAATATAACTGAATGTAAGTATTATTTTAATTTGAATGATGAAAAATCATCAAACTGGAATGTTTTTACAATATGCACAACTCCTCTTGATGATGATGCTTCCATAAAGTTTTGTTGAAATACCTGCTGACAGCGAAATAATGCACCGATCAGGCTATGTTGTGTGGGGTATTAAGATTAATTAATGCTAAAAGTTAAATTACCTTGTTTTTAGACCTGTCTGGGATGATAAGATTCTCATCTGAAAATGGAAAGGACATTTAAACTTTTAGAAAACAGCTGTAATTTTCATTTATCAAAAAAACAAGAAAAGAATTTCTAGAAACTGCTGAGTCAGATTTATTAAAAATTCATAAGCAAGTAGAGCAGAGCCTTATCAGACCTGACCCGCCATCTGATCTGGATCTACTCTGTTTGAAAAGCATATGTTATTCAAAAACTATGCCTAGTTACACTAGGCAGTTTCTTGAAAAGTTTTAAAATAATACTAATAGGATGGAATTTGTTTGAGAAAATTAAAAGAAAAGACAATTTCCACTTGCTAAGATCAGTAACTGTATAATTTAATGTTACATGATGCTCTTTCATTACAAAAACAAAAACACCACAACACTGCATTTTATCTATTGTATCACAACATTTTGTTGATTCTTAGAATTTTGGTTTACGCTCCACCCCTAATAGATCAAATTGAAATGGAAATTAGCGTACTGATCCAGCTGCAGAAGATTCTCTACCTTGAAGCTGTCAGTACCTTCGAAGAACAGGTCATTTTCATCTGCGGAAATATTGCATAAGCAAATAAAGACACTGTCACACGTATTATAAATGAATAAATCTGCCCAACTCCGAAGTAAATCTCGATAGAGTATCCATGTATAAACAAATTTATGACTTCCGTGCCAATTTATAATTACTCAAATACTGCAATGCATATCACTTCTAGTTATCTTTTGGCTGCATAATGTATCCTGGTCATACATGTACCATGATTTGCAGTATTTACACTTTTTTGCCCAAACCTTGGGAGAAGTAATTATTCCAAATATTTACATTTTCATTATATACAAATTTACACCAAAACAAAATTCTGTCGACACAGTAAACAGTTTTTCTACGTATATAACATTTCATTTCACAGATATTACCAATTTTACACTCATAAATCAACAAATACATTTCATCCATCCTTTCACAATTCTTGATCAATCAGCTCTCCTTCCAATGAAATTTTACCAACAACTTTCTATAAAGACACCACTCTCCTGAGCGCATTCCTGCTTTTTAGCGCACATGGATGCTTAAGTTTTGTGGACAGAATCTTGAACCAGTTGTTTACC